>CABFWB010000131.1:466311-488550 GCA_902151455.1 Timema bartmani | reverse complement strand
TCATCGCTTAGGATTAGGAAAAATCCGTCGACCTAGGCTGGGATTTTTTCCTAAGCGATAAAAATCCGAAGTTCAGCTTCCTTCGGAGGGTGAGTAAAGCCTTTGGTCCCATGTCGATTTTGGCAAGTAAAAAAAACCCTGGAAGGTATGTGAAAATATATTTCCTTCAAAATTGTTTGGCCCTTTCGCGCTCGCTCATATAAATTAAGCGTGGAAGGTAACGGGGAGCCACCTCACTTTTTGGTCTCCCCTAGTATATGGGATTTCTACCAGATGGTGCAGGCAGATCTAACCATTCGAAGGGCTGAGTGCATTCTCAGCACTGGACGGATATATTATTATTATTAGCACCGCGTCTTACTACCCGTTCGGGTTGTACGCACTTACGATAATGTATAATGGTAGGGTGATTGTGAGATGAAATGGAGGACCTACAGTTTAATGTGGGATCCGAACCACGGTGGAAGCCTGGCATTCTACACATTCCCAAGTTGTGATTAATGCACGTATTGTCATAGGGGAAGGAAGGTTTTGGCAATCAGCTAAATCTGTGCAAAGACCGAGGATTGAACCCCGGCCCCCCAGCACAGAAGTCTGACCCCTTACCACTAGACCGCCAGGTCACCGTACGAATAGAAATCACATCAAACCAACAGGTTGTTGACTTAAGAAGAAATATAAACGGGTAGTAAACACGTGGCGAACACACACAACTGGCTTCGGTGATCAAAAGATCTAAGGCAGTGTTCCGCAGAAGGTGTGCCGCGGTGGCAAATTAAGTGTGCCGTGAGAACACAGCTCAGAACACTTACGTATCGCTGTTCAATAAGAACGCGAATGAAGATGGCACGAGTGACAACCATGGGTCATCTACATTTCTTATTTACTCGTACTTACTGATATTTTAATACTAGTGACAAAATCAAAAGCTTTCGCGTGAAGTTTGCGTTATGGTTCATCCAAATTACTAATGGTTTGAACAAAATGTTTCCAAATTTTAAAGAAGCAGACAGATAAAAAAGAACTTCGACCTTTAATCTTGGAACATTTGAAGTTACTTCCGGGAAAAAAATAGTCTACAATTTTTTAATTCTGAATTATAGTATAACCGTTGGACTGGGTGCGTAATCCATTTTCTGCTGGCCCGGTGCGTACCAAAATCAAAACACTGTGCCGAAAATGTTAAGACTTTTAGGTGTATCGTGAGCTTAGAGGTTGGTGTAACACTGGTTAAGGCGTCGCTCTCTCTTGACTGCCGATGGCGAGGAGGTTGGGGTTCAAATCCCGATTAACTGAGGGTGATTTGTACTAAATTGTGTTTTACTTTCCCTCCACGCAAATGTGAGCTAACTTCCTCAAAAGAGTAGATTAAATTTATATTATTCACTTTTTAATATCTCAATAATTTTCATCGCCCCGTATATTTAGATTTAGATTTAGCAAACTTAATGTTTCTTGTTTTTTGCTATATTTAATCCTAACTTTGTATATGGTTGTATATATCTTTTGATTACTTAACGTGAAGAAACATTGCAAAGCAACAAGTCGATTACCCTTAATCTTAATTAAATCTTTCTTAACTTAAAAATTTGTAAAACTCCTTACTAAAATTATGAACATTACAAAAATAAAAATATTTTCTAAAAAAAAAAGTATACGCTATGTTGATAAATTACAACACGGAGATGGAAATTGAATCTGAGACCTTTTACTTTGCATGTCAAAGAGTTACCATTAATTTATCTTTGCTCGCCTTGTGTTCAGGGTAATTCTTTTTTCATTATTTAAGAAGAAAAATTTATTTTAGTAACCGACCTTGAATTAAGAATGCCATGAATATTAAATTAACTGAAGTAGTTCGGTGGGGTGTCAATGATTCTGAGTTAAATTTCCGTTCCAAAGTTGTTATTTAAAATTATAGTTTTATTTGAGATCAGGACTACGACTGAGTTTCGCAGTAATACATAATAGAATGATATAGTTTTAGAACAAATATGGACTTTTTATATTGTTCACGATATGATTGTATTAACTATAAATGTATTTAATTTTTTGCAGGAGTCGAGGGTGGTAAGGCACCGCAGCAGAGATATATAGTTGAGACTATCACCATGACAACCGTGACAGAACGCCGGATAGTGAGAGAAGCTGATGAGAATGTCCCCAGAAGAGACGTAAGCTCAGGAAATAATTCAAAAGTAATAACATCAGAATGCGACAACAACAGACTTAGTGGTATATTAAAGGGGGGTAAATTGTGGAAAAGCTCTGATGTTAATACTACAGGGCCAGATTCCATGTTTAAATCAACGCCTCCAATGATAGAAGAAACGTCAACTTCGTTTTCATCTGCAACACCTTTGAAAGACAGTGAAAATACGGATCTAACTGGACGAAGATCAGTTAGATTTTCTGAAACCGCTAGTGGAGATCAAGATATCAATGATAGTTGTCAGGATTCCTCTACGAATCAGAGCGTAAAACAAGATCCTGGTTATGACCATAATGCACCAGATACTACTGAACCTGCTGGTGAAGAGGCCTCTTCCCCGGATTCAACAGAACTAACTCTAACATTCAAACTAGGGAACCATGTTCTAGTAGCCAATAGTTTGAGACCAAACTCTGCAGTTCGACAACTGTTCCCGGCTCAACGGTTTATATCCCCTCCTCCCCTCACTCACGGGAGCTCATGTGGAGATTCTGGCGGGGAAGAGGATGCACTAAACCAAGATAAAGCTCGTGTGATTGAGGATTTGCAGGAAGTTCAATCGCAGTGGACAGATAAAATTAATAGTGACCCTTCACAGCAGTATATTGTGACTGCAGAGTCATTGAGAATGTTTGAGGAAGCGAAACGATCAAAATTAGGTCAATTTAAAAACGACAAAGACAATGCAAACGTTCAAGACAACCAGTCATACATAGCAGTCATCCCGACACTTCCTTTGGTATCGTCGACAACTAACGGCAATAGCGATAACGATGAGAGTCCGAAGAACCAGATACGTAGAACTATAGAGAGAAATGCTTTACGCAGAAGTTTATTGAGGTATTCAAATGAACCGGGAAGTAACCGCAAACACGCTACAGCTGTTAGGAAGAATTCTGAAGATTCACTCGTAGAAAGGATAAGAAAATTGACGTGTGATCTGGATGAAGAAGAGGATGCCAAGAAACAAAAATCAAATGGAAAAGAGCCTGGCAAACCTGGCATTGATGTTGCAACGGAGACGGCGGGAGATGATCTAGAAATTGATTTTGGAATCAACTCTACGATACCACCTAGGAGCAGCCCACCCGGCGAAGAATCCAGAAAACCTCGCGAAACAAGAAGTAATAAATTCATAACCTCTCCCAGCTCTGACTATGGTGTCCGGTTTGTTGAAAAAACCTCATCGCCATCAGCGTCCACCTCTTCGTCAAATTCATCCGGATCAACTTCATCAACGTATAAAAAACTCACCGATCTCTTTGCACGGCGTAATAACGAAAACAAAACAACGACTGATTCGAATAATCCAACTCAGCGTAACGATTGTGAAATAAACCACTTATCTTACCCGCCACCAGCTTCAGAGTCTCAAAACTGGGACACGAATTCGTATCAACAAACTGAGTACAGCCAATTCAACCCTCCAGACCTGGGGAATGGATCACCTAACAATGTTACTCCACCCAAAGATTTTGCTGAGAACATGTTTACAAGTTCCGCTCCTGATATCCACGAGAAAAATATAATAAGTGGTAATTTTGTAGGACCAAAATGTGCAGTATTGAAAGTGAGTTCTACTGCAGAAGCAAGAAAACAATTCCTGTCAACATTAGCTCCCTTAACGGCCTGTGTTAGCGCGGTACATAATGAAGATAGTGAAGCAAATAATGATGACCATTACAAACAAGTACCTGTGACCTCATCTCTTTCAGTGTCCGTACCTGGTGATAGGACATCAGTTGCCAGTACAAACACTGCGGGTGAAGAGACGGAATACAGTCTAGACGATATCGATGAAGTCTTGCAAGATGATCAGAAGGCTCCCCAACCAGATGTAGTGGCAGGAACGCAACCTCAAGGTTCAAACACCCAAGTCTGTGATGATACCAATGGACCAATAGACGAATTAGCTCTATTTGTACAGCAAGACGCTGGACGCACTGAAAGAATTAAGAAAAGGTACAGTTTAAACAGTTCAAGCACTGCATCGGAGGATGACGAGCACGATGATTATGGTTTCAACCGCCGACCATCTGTTAGAGGAATCAAACCAAGGTTCTGCTCAACCAGTGAAATACTTCAACAGATACAGGCCCAACATCAACCTCCAGCATTGGTGACTAGGGTAGGGAGTCATATGACGTGGCCCTACAATTCGCTGGAAACGGACGATCCAGCATTGGCTCATGTTCCCATTGGGAGAAGACGTGGGATTCTTCACGTGAAGAACACCGGTACGATGCCTGTTTTACAGGAAGAGAATCCATACACATTTAGTCCTACGGAGCAGAATCGTATAAATACAGGCGTCCCATATTCAGGGGACTATCATCCTGGAGCCGTTGTTCATCAGCCCTCTCCGACAGACTCTGTAAGGAAAGATGGTGTAACCCGTCGTTATGTTACTCCCAACCAAATCATGTATGCGTCAACAGGAAATTTGTATCAGCACCCCCAACAGATAATGAGGATTGGTGGTGGTTGTAGTGACCTTCAAATGTATGGGAGTTTGGGAAACAGACCACACCATCACGTGCAACATCTTCAGTATCCCGCTGCATCTAACTCACCTCCTCCTCCAGGGGTGTATTGCAATTATCCCCAGCAGTTTCAGCAAGGATCGCAAGAACAGATTTTGCCTCTGCCAGTGACAGACCCCGGAAACGCTCCTGGCTTTCACCAGCACTACCTTGAGGATCAGCGATTCTCCTCTGTACAAAGTTTGGATCGGAATACTGGTAGCATGTATGGCAGGCGTGGTAACCAGGGTTTGGTTCAGATGAGAGTATCTCCAGTCTCTGCTGGTTTCACTCCACACTACGCAGGACAGGTTGGTCCAGCTGCTGCAAACATTCGTTTCGCTGCCCCGTTTAACGATCCCAACGTCACGGCGATAATAGAACCCCACTACAGTACTCTACAGTATGCAAAACCCTGCCCGAACAACTCTTCCAACGCAACATCGATCATTAGAGTTGGACAAGGTCAGCAACAAACTATCCGTGTCCCTTATCCTTCTGGAACCCCGGTGAAGGTTCACCTTCTGACAAGAACGGGTGTTGGGTGTGCACGCAGTGAGAGCCCTCAGAGAGGACCAGGTTCCCCTGTAGGACATCAATCTTCCTCAACCCTACCTTCCGGTCAGTATGCAAGTCCTCCACAACAGTATGCTATAGCGAGAGGAACGCAGACATCTTCCACCCCTACCACATCGTCAACCTTTTATCAGGTACCACCCAACGCAAGGTATTACCCTCAAACCCCTCCTATGACAAATAATATTGGACCCATGTACAACCACATCCCCCCTCAACAGATGCATAACAACACCAGGGTATCGATGGTGAATGCGGAGCACGCTGTGAGACCAATTCATTCCCCACCTCCAATGAACTATTGTAAACCGCACGTCCAACAACAGACGGGCAGGACGACATCTCCACTTCCTTACCAAAATATCAGTAGCTCTTCGTCGTCTACTGCTTCCTCATCACCTACGAGAAACAAATACAGCAACGAAAGGGGCGTTCCTGAAGGAGCAGCTAGCTCGTCTCCGAGTTTTCCTCAAGACTCCTTGTATCATCTTCCATTGTCAACTAGCAACGCTTTATCACCTGTCGATTCGAATACCCAAACTCTTGCTCAATCCCCCATTTCAGCACCCAACACTTCAGCTACGTCAGGAACCACGTCAGTGTACTATGCGATGAATGTTTGACACAACAATACCTATTATTACTACTGTAGCTTATTCTCTTCCAACGAATAAAAGGTATTTGTAAATCACGGTGCTTCCCAAGTATTCCTTAAGGAAGTTTATAAAATGGTCGATTGGTATTCTTATTTGAACAATTGTAGCTCCACACACATATAACATTTTGTACAGTTTAATATAGATAAGATTTATTTAAAACGGCTTTATCTCAAATATCTTTTTACACTGCCAAATTAACAAATTGTGTAAAAATTAATTTATTGGAACATTGTTTGGAGATTAGGTTTGTTAAACATTATTGTTTAATCCTAACCTTTATTTTAAAATACATAAATATTAACATTTTGATGATTTTTCACCAATATATGACTGAAAGAGATCTTCCTTTCTATATGCTTCGAGAATAATAAATGAAAAAGTCACCTTGAACAATTGGACTTGACTGAATTGTGTTTATTTTTAAATAACAATTTTAGCTGTAAAGTTTTATAAATATATTATTTTATAAAATATTTTACGTGGGCACAAGAGGAAGACAGTGTACAGTATTTATTTTATGACTATTTCAAATTACTTATTTAATACAGAATACGTATTATTTTATATCATATTATATTTTGTGTAATCTATCACATTTAAGCTCATATTTATTCAATACAACTTTTATATTTGAAAACAAAAATAAAATGTATATGTATACTGTTAATTAAACAATAAGTTTATTTTGAAGACAAAAATATAATGTAATAACACGAAGAAATTAGCATATGAACTACAAATATTATTGGCTAGTTCACATTTTAAAGTATATAAGCATAATTTTATTGATTTTAGGTTGTCATTTAAATTGTTGATCAT
Organism: Timema bartmani; assembly: GCA_902151455.1. Taxonomy (NCBI): domain Eukaryota; kingdom Metazoa; phylum Arthropoda; class Insecta; order Phasmatodea; family Timematidae; genus Timema; species Timema bartmani. The sequence continues at coordinate 481,762 of CABFWB010000131.1, read as the reverse complement.
ACTACAAATACAAAATATATTATAATATTATATATTATCTTTGTCTAATCCGATACTCAAACACCCATATTTAAATGTGCGTATTTAATTTTTTGTTTATTTTAATCAATATACTATAGAAGTGTAAATATAGAATCAAAATGTAATTTGAAAAATACTTGTTTGTAAAAATACTTAGGAGACTTGAGTACCCATATTTAAATGTGCATAGTTAATTATGTTCCTTTATTAACGCATAGTAAACTTGATTGCCCATATTTAAATGCGCATAGTTAATTATGTTCCTTTAATTACCAATACATAGAAGACTTGGGTACACATATTTTAAATATGTGCGTAGTTAATTATGTTCTTTTATTTAATAATACAAAGGAGACTTGAGTACCTATATTTAAATGTGCATAGTTAATTATGTTCCTTAAATTATGAATACAAACAAGACTTGAGTACCCATATTTAAATGTTCATAATTAATACGGTTTTTTTAATCAATAATAAATATCCTTTTAAAATTATTATTATGATACCATAAATTATATACTTTGTCAAAACATTAGAATGATGGTAAGATATAACGACTAATTTTGTAAGAGCTGAAGTGGATGGAAGTCGAAAACTGTTAAATCTGTGGACTACAGGAATTGTGCACATTATTTGAATAATCTATACATAAACTATTTAATTTAAGATAATTTTTGTTTTGTTTATATCTGTCAACCAATTACTTGAAAAACAAGTAATAGTTTGTTGCGAAACCAATAACATGTTTGAAGTTTTGAAAATAATCAGTGTATTCCACCAGGTGTTGTGTTGGGCCCAATATTTATTGACTGCTCTTTAGTACAAGAGTTGACTAAATAGCTGTGTATCTGATAAAGACTCTCATCGGCCAAGCTAGGGGTGTTCAAGATGCTCGTAACACGTACCATTAATTTAATTACAGAACAATAGCCGCTATTAAGGTTTTTTTTCTTAATGTGCATGTATTTAAAATATATTTAAAGTCCAGTTATTTGGTCAAGCCCACTTCTTCTTATTGACAACACCTTCACTCGTCAACCTTGTCTTGGGTAAAGTTCTCGCCTCAGGACCCGATGTTTAAGGTTTCAAACCCAGCTGGGGTTGACGGATTTGTCTTGATAGATACAAACTCGTAGCACAATTTCCTTCGTAATGGAAGTCTGTCCCATGTTGATTGTGGAATGTAAAAGAACCCTGGATGATATGTGAAAATGCCTTTCTTGACGAAATTGGTAGGCCCTTTCGTTCTCGGTCATAGAAAATCTCGTATGCTGATATAATCAGTCGGTTTAGAAAGTGAACGTTCAATATCTCAAAATAATAAATAACACTTCCATTCTGACAGATCACCGAGCATATTTTGATAGTTCCCGTTGAGCCGACAAATCAGTGTCACCAACCTAAATCCCTGAAATTTCTGGTGAAGTTGGACAACCACGACGCGAATCATTTACCTATACTCCACATGTTCACAAAGTATACAATATATGCCAAAACAATTACTACTGCATTATGATCTTTATAATTGTGAAAGTGTATTAGAATTGTCTATTTACGATTAACGGTTTGTCTCTAAAAAATATGTGTGTATTCAATCCATATGAATTCAAATATATATAGCATAAACAAATAATCGATCATAGATGGATAATTTCTAGTAAAATTTTACAATAACAGAGAGCATAATATGAAGTAGTAATTGTTTTGGCATGATATGTCCACCACAACATGAAGCTTTTATGTCCTCTATATCTCCTTAGATGATGCACAAGTAATTGTAAAAGAATTCCAAATAGGCCTACATAATTATTCGGAGACATACATGGTTGATGTTTTGTTTGAAAAGATGTAATTCGTTTGAAGATAGAATAATTATTTAAAACTGTTGACTTGCCACTTGTATATTTAAATATTTCACACACGACAGTTACATCTTTGTCTCCATTGGATAAGCACTCCTTCAATAGGTGTTGTTAGTATTCGTAAATTTTGGAAAATGACACTTGGGTACGCGGAATCAAATCCTGGGCCCTTGGCTTAGTGTGCCAATACTCGCTCTACCACTGACCTATCCAGGATTCGTACCGTGCTCAAGTTTATTCTCCGCCCATAGTTAGAGGCAGAGTCTGTGATGGACTTGTGGAAATCATCGGCTAACCATTGAGTTATTATTGACACCGACCGACTTCAGTGGCTGCGTGGTCTAAGGCGCTACTCTCGCAGTAGACTAGACTGTCTATAACAGGGAAATCGAGGTTAGAATCTAGGTCAGGTGTATTGAGGATTTTTTCTAAATAGTTTTCCACTATCCACGCAAATGCGGGTACTTTACAATTAGTACAAGCTATTACTTTCTCCAGCCTTTTCTAGTTTCATATACTTGTTACGAGTGCTTCTTTATTCTGTATTTGACCTTCGTCTTTCAGAATTCTTCTTTTGTAATGATTTACATAAAACTCGCCAGCAATCACGAGAGCTCAAATGTACTATTTATGCGAATGGCAACTCATTTTTGGATGCTAAACATGGCATTATTATATATCTACGCATGTACTGTCTATGTATGTGGGTGTTGATTGTTAGATTAAAAAATGACAAAATATTCATCATCAACTCTCTGAATGATACTCATTGAAATCAATGAAATCTGGAAACTAATTTAAATAAAACGGTTAATGCATAAATTAAATCAATATCATTAAATTATACCACCACCAATCTTCCCTGTTTAGTAGTATTTCATATCTAACCTCACCAGTATTATGTAAGGACTTTCATGACTTAATTTCCTTCATATTTATAGTAAACGGTATTTTATAATAGTTTCAAAGTATTTCAAATAAAACATAATGTTGAAACACTGACAAAAATTACTCATTTTAGATTTTATTTATAAAACATAATGCTGATTCTGATGTAGCCTCATCAAAAATGATAAGATGGCCTCATCACATAATGGAGGTGGAGGTTACATTATATTAGTCGAGTCAGTTCCTTTCAGATCTGTCAACAAAAGTTAAACGTTTCGCGTAAGGAATTTTCTTTTTGGATAATTATATTGGACACCCCTGGCCTTAAAGTTAGCCCCATGTATAGGAGCTAACACAGGGCTACCACGCAATGGGAAAACAAAGGGTAATTTAGAAAAATCGAGCGTCTTTGGATGGATGAAAAAGTGAATTGAAGAACTAAGCACACTCATTCAAACATGTTTTATTACCCTCCAAACAAGGGCTGTGAAGTGACAGAAGATGTACTTACCAATTTATCTTAAGGTGGGATGGAAGGGGACACGAGAAAAGGCCAGTTTTTTTTTACAGTTTTTAGAGCAAAACTTTTTTTTGCCAAAATAAATAAAATATTGCTCCAGAACAAACATAGAGTTTAATTTTCTTCACATGTTGATACCAACAGTTCCTGAATATTTATCATTAGATTTCAGAACATCCTTGAAAGATATTCAAGAAATTTTAAAGTCACTGTATGAAGAAAATTAAATTCTATATTTGTACTGAGCAATATTTTATTTATTTGGGCCAAAAATATGTTTTGCCATAAAAACTGCAAAATCACCCACCTTTTCTCGCGTTCCCTTCCACCCCACCTTAAATCATCCGATTTTAAACATAAGTTAACATGACTTCGCACCAGTTAGTTTGATGAAAATTGAGATTCTATTATTCTTTTTTTAAATCAAAGCTGCCTGCAAAAATGGGAACTCCTTATAGAAATCCTGGGAAAAACAGGGAATTTGGTAGTAAGAAAATAGTTTCAACTCTGTAACATATTTTATATTTATACTAACGTAGGGCTTTATTGAAGTTCAAATAAATGTCTGTCTTCAATTCTTTCCATATTTTAAGATTCTACTTTGGAAATATTACAGTTGACTTATTTGTGGGGGTGGTAAAATCCATAGCTAAAAATTACACAGTGGATATTCCTTTAAAATAATAGGTTATGAAAGCAAAGGTAAACATTTCGAAAAAGTCAATAGTTTGATTAAAAACATTTTTAATTCACCTATGAAGTTGTGATTGATGCTAAAGAAACCCCGCCTATATAGTTGTATCAAGATACTGTTTGATGGCCGATTCTAGAAACAGAAATGTCAAATTGCGGTTTGCTTGATATATTTTTCACTTCACGACAGTGAAATTAGGATCAATAAAATAGTAATTTTAAAATAATATTTTTTAGATTTGGTTGTATNAAAATAGTAATTTTAAAATAATATTTTTTAGATTTGGTTGTATTTTTTTTAATATTGTAAAATTGTTCCACTGGTATAGATTCAATTGTCCTCCAATAAATACCATATAAAACCGCACCTCAATGTGACGCCTGGGCCCCTAGTTTTGGCACCTGCTAGTAATGAGTCGATAGTGGATTACTCGATACTCGCTAGCGAGTTTTCTTTGATGTTTCAAAACTAGGGGCTCTGGTTCCAAAGTTACGCACTATATATCTATCTAAATAGCTCAGGGTGGTTATACAACTTGAAACAGGTGTTGCATCGTGGTGCAGTTTTTATATTTTATTTAGAAAAAGAAAGGAACCAGTGTAAACCTTTTACCTTATTAAAAAAGCAATTATTTAAAAAATAAAAAAATAACCAATTCCAATTTTGCTGTTGTCAAGTAAATAATGCATAGCCTCATTGGTGGAACTAAATTAAATTAGGCAATGAAATTATTGACTTTATCACTGTATATCATTGTATAAGAAAAATATGTGTTCATTTTGTAGCACCTGCATATATTTATATGATTTGATCATAATTTTCTTGCTATTTTAACTGGAGTAAACAGGATATTGTATAAAAAAAACACATTTTCAAATACCCAAAATAAGTTTTTCATTTACTCAAATTAATTATATTTTTTAAAGAAGAATAAATACAAATGACGAAGCAAGTCGTATTTGGTTACTAACTGAGCTATTATAATCCTAAGTTTAGACTATTTTTGTTTTTGTGTTCAATGGTTGACTTATTCTCTAAGTACATTTTTAGCATTGAATTCCACATGAAATGTGTTTGGTTTTACTATGTACTACATTATATAAATGTCTGTACAGTAACTAATTTACTTGTAAAATGTGACATGGCCGATGTTTTGACTGTAAACTTTATTTGTGTCGAGATCTATTAAGTTAAAAAAAATCAAGACTACATTCAAATAACCTTATAAACGTACCTAAACTTTGTAAATATTAAACCAATTTGAGAGCCTCCGACATCCCATTACCACTAGCTATGTAAGTTTGAATGAAATGATTGTATTGGTGTTGTGTTATAAAATCAAACTTTTCTCTAAACATCTATTTATTCACAAATACTTGTGGTTACCTGTTAAACAAATATTCTTGTACTTACCATTATTAAAGAAAGTAGTTTGAATTAAAAGAATTTTTGAGCATCTTTATGGGAAATGCTGAGTGGCAGTGTTTGTTTTGAAAGATTATATTTATATTGATATAACACAATATTGTTTGTATATAATACATGTCTTTCATAATATTTTAGAAAATGTATGATAACATTTTTTCTGAAAGGGTACAGTTTATAACTGGTTTAAGAAAATTGTAAATAATGTTAAACTAATAATTGGGATTTAGTCCCTTAAATATTACATTAAAAGAAAACAGAATGGCCTATGATGTATAGTTATTTTCTTTCAATAAAATAACTTATTATATTATATAAGTAATGAAACTATTTGTTACTATTGGGAATTAGAAAACTGATATGTACGGGTGTAAAAACATTCCAATGTTCCAAGATCATCTAATACTACATAGGAAATTACTTAAAATGCCTTTTTTAATGTTATTAGTTCAGCTATCAATTATTTTGTATTAATTATTGATTTTGATTATTGTTGTTTATAATTTGATATTCTTTTTGAAGGAAATATGTGTAAAAAATAAAAACCATTCTATCATAGAAAATTAAAAATTAGTCACTCATACAAACAATTTTCTTTTATAATATTTAGCTTAATAATTTATAGTTAAAAATAAAATAATGTATATTTTCAAGCGGTTGGATTTTTTAAATTATATTCATGATTGATTTTGCAAACTACTAAATGATACAAAAATCATAATATAAAGCATACAATAACTCGTAATAAAAACGCCACTGAATTAAAATTATAAATAAACTATATTAACAATATGATGTAATGATTTATTTAAAACAATAGAAATAATAATGAGCTATGTGTTTTGTGGGTGATATTTCTATATCCAAAATGTTTCTAATAAATTTTTTTGGCTACTTAAATGTTTACTAAATTGGCTTCCGATTCAATTGTTCATCTCATTGCTCATCTTTAAGGTGTATGTAAGTTAAATCCGGTTTTAATTTATGTTTTACCATGCTACTAGTAAGTGTACTAATTATTATTTATGTTACAAATGTTAAACTTGATCTTCCTTATATTCTCTCAAAAGTAGCATTACTATTTTGAAAAATGTAATTCATGTTTCGAAAATAAATTCTAGTTCTAAGATAACTTTAAAATTTTCACTCTAAGCTATAAGAGTAGCGTATTGTTAACTAATATATCGAGTATGTTATGTCTATGTTGTTAATTGCATGAATGATCTTGCCAAAAACTACATAAAAAAACTTAGAAACTATTTTGTAATATCCACATGAACCCTAAGTAAGATTCACCGGTCAAGATTTTCTTGGATTTAATGTTTTTGGTAGACCATTTTATTTTTATTTTATTACTTATTTATTTTAATATATTAAAAATAATATTTACTACGTAAATAATAGAGATTAGATTTATTTTTTTACCAAAGTTTTGTACATAGCCTGCCTCAACTTCGGCTTTACTTTTAAATATTACCAAAAAAGCTTTATAAAAATTAATGGTTCAGTAAATTTTGTCATCTGTATTCTAAGTTTGATACAATTATATCCAAATAATTCATTTTAAATATGCAAAATATTTAATTACATTAGTAAACTGTTATTTCTTAAGTAAAAGTGACGCATATTTCAAAACTTTGATAAGTATGTATAAAGTAACATAATTAATAAAGTGGAATGTAGAGCTTTGCATAAGCAATGTCTAATGATAACCTTCCTTTGTTTAACTTTGAAATTTATCTCGCCAAACAAATCTCATTTAAGAAACATTCTACATTAGGCACCATACCGTACTGAAGCTATCCTTACTCTAAAAAATAAATATCATTTCGAACTAGTTTTATCGTACAAAGAAACAGAAGTTGAGTCAGGTAGCTCAGTGGTGTGGTATGCGCATACAATTTTTATGTGAATGTTTGAATACAGGACCATTTTGTTATTAATTGGTTTCTCACTCTGTATTAATGTTCTTAAATAAAATAAATTATATTGCTAGATATAAGTTTACATTTTACAATACTGTTTTAATTATATTATGAATTTAGCTACAGTCCAATATTAATTGATTCTGTTAGCTAGAAATGTGACTAGTTCTACTTGCACGTATTTTTATATGTCATATGCAGTTGTCGCACCTCATGGATACTATCCATGAAATAACTTGAACTATATAGTAAAATGTTATCATTGTTTTAGGAATATGTTTATATATTCTTAAAGTGTCTTCTTAGCACCAGAATTCTATTATAACTGGATCCTCCAACAATATTCATACATCCATACATAACGGTTAAAATTTAAGAGTGTGCATCACATGCGCGTCAACTCTGTGATACAATCGGCTAGAAATAGTAGATTTACACAAACACTATTGCACGTGGATCATTTCTGATTAAACATAATGGAGATAAAGAGTTAATAAAAGTTCCTAATACAGAACATTGTTAGAAACATTAAATGATATTTGGATAAAAACTGAATTGAAAAGACAGTTTTTGATCATTTTAGAATGGCTTCACAGGTAAGCACTGTGCACAAATCTCTATTCTGTCATAATAGGGACATACTGTTGCTATTAACAAGAAACTTTGTCGCTTTGTCCCCCATCGTCACCACGGAAAATTTCGAGTAATCTTTCAAATACGAATGCACTGCACACATTTCTGGCATATCATAGGCATTTTCTTTTCCCTTTAATTACCGAACCGGGTGACCTGGTGGTCTAGGGGTAAGGTGTCAGACTTCTGTGCTAGAGGTCTGGGGTTCAATCCTTGGTCCCGGCACAGAATTATCTGATTGCCAAACCCTTCCTTCACCTCTGACAAGACGTGTATTAATCACAATTTGTGAATGTGTGGAATGCCAGGCCTCCACCGTGGTTCGGATCCCACGTTAAGCTATAGGTCTTCCATTTCATCTCACTATCACCCTACCATTACACATTATCGTAAGTGCGTATAACCCCAACGGGTAGTAAGACGCGGTGCTAATAATAATAATAATAACTGCCATGCGTCTCGCGAGCCGGGAGCTGAGTTGAGTCTGCTATGCTGCACGCTTTTAATCAAACATCTTTTGTTGAGCTAGTGTTTGAACAAATTATCCTGTAAACTAAATTAAACCTCTGCTAGCGCTAAACCAAAGGACCTGGGTCCGATTTCCGTTTCCAGGTGTCATTTTTCAATTTATTCTATTATAATCGAGATATGGCTCTTGATCGTAACTATATAATCATTCATCCCCCAAGTTTCAACTTTCATATTTACTTAATTGTATAGCGTTGCTTTCTTACAAAATATCACGTGTTGAAGTTCCTATCAGAGTTATTTTTATTCTATCATTTTCTTAAATCTAATATTATATAATCAATTTACTAGTTGGACCTTTTCTGACTGCTCATTTTAAAATTATTACTTTTCATTTATATTCCATGAGATGTGTTGTGTTCTAATTTTGACAGCTGCTGTCAATTTTGACACCTTAAAGCTAAACATACTGAACTTTTGTCAATGTTGACTTCTCCACAGCCATTAATTTTTATTTTATAAATAAAAGGTTCTTACAGGTGCGATTAAGATATAAGTTTATAACAGATATAAAGCTAATTTTGTTTAAGTGTAAATAAGCCAGGTTTTTTTTCAAACATAATTTATGTGCTTTTAACTATCCTAATTATTATTTGTAGCTGCACCACTGTGTATGTACTTTTAAACAATAAGACCTATACCAAATATGTTGATTAGTATAACATGGACCCTTGAATAGATTGTAATTTAAAAGCGCTTCCCCTAGTGTAGATGATGTTTTTAACTTTATAGTGTTGGTATTGTTATGAAAAGTGGATTATCCAAGATGATAAGTGCTATTGGTGCCAAAAAGTAACCACATTGTTCTCTTTAAGTGTAAATATTACTGAACCAAAGTTTAATATTTAGGTAATTGTTGTAGAAAAACTTGTGTATATTTAAAATACTGTAGTTGTAGTGTAAGACAAATGCATGTAGCCTTCCAAAGGCAACCAACTGTAAGTAAAAAAAAGTGTTGGCTAATATAATTTAATATTCAATTGTGTTGAAGATGTATATTGAATAAAATATTTGGTAAAACCATTATTTATATAGTATTAATTGTAATTATAATGCATACCTTTTATTTATTATTGTCGTTAAAGTTTTGGTTATAACAAACTTTATTTCCTACATTGATGATAAACCTGAAGGGCAATCAAGTCAAACCATTTTGAGCATTATTTGTGAAAATAATAGTTAAATATTATTCCAAGAAGATGAGACATTTTCACTATTCAAAGTGATGTTATATAATAAATGTTATTTAACAATTTACTAATACAATTATAGCCCACACTCAGAAAGGAAACAGTAATTACATTAAGGTTGGAGGGTAAAATTAATAGTTCAAAATGGTGTCTTGAGTTATAAATAGTAAAATAATATAAAGTGGATAGCAAACCATTGTTAGGTAATATTGTCTGTTCAGTTTGGGTGAAATTTGCTGAAGTAAAAATAGATTTTATAGATACTACCCACCTATAACATCCAGTATTAATAAATTTGGTTATGTTTTTTGGATCAATTAAGATCATTTAGAACTTTTAGAAAATTGTGACAGTGTTGGGGTTTTTTTTAAGGACTTACTTGGTTGTGGCTTTATTTTTTTGAATGAAATAAATATATATCTCAGGCCTCATATTAGTTGATCGCGATGATAAAATAATATGAGATTTTGTAGCCTACTTTTTCAGAATGAGCATGAAAATATATTCTGGGTAATAAAGATTAATAGTTGTATATTCTGAAAATTGAAAAATGACACCTGGACACGGGAATCGAACCCGGGACCCCCCGTGTCCAGGCGTCATTTTTCAATTTTCAGAATATGATATCTAGTGGAGTAATTCCCTACTAACAAGCATAAATAATAGCTCCGGCTATTAATTCTTAATAGTTGTAGTTATTATATCTTATGCGCATAACCTGAACAGGTAGTAAGACGCAGTGATAAATTTTTTTTATGGTAGGACCATGCAAGAACCAAAAATGATAAATTGTGATGTGTATTGGGAAATATTGACCACTGAATCTAATAAGCTAAGGTCTAAACTGGTCAAGGTTAAATAACTAGTGCTACCTTTTTGTTATAAAAAAATTTGGTTAAAATTAGACGCAATACTATTGCCACATATTGTAGGCCAATTTCAATTGGTAATATTGATCGAATGGAATTCTGAAGGGCTATGCTTATTTTTTACAGCACAACTATGTATTTGTTTTGGACATTCTTGTTTTTATTAATGGTACAATTATTGTGGAAAATAAAAATTATAAAGTGTGCTGGAAGTGCCTTTGAATGATTAAAGTTTGGTCAAGCGTCACTGATTAGTACAAAATTATAAAATACACAAGACCATCCCATTAAGAAAATAAGAAATAAAAGGGTATGACACAATTTTAAATATTATAATATAATTACTATCAAGCAACATTTAAAGAATCGGTTAACCACTTTGGTGGCCACATGGTCTAAGACGCTACTCTTTCAATAGACTAGACTGCTGGTGATGGGGAGATCGTAGTTTGATCCCAGTCAGTTGTGCTGAGGGTGGTTTCCCCTAAATGTCTTCCCACTCTCTTTCCACGCAAATGTGGGTACAATTTCTCTAAATTCAGTCTTCCTCATAAACCCATTAGCGTAATTAGTAAATATAGGATATGTACAGCCCGAATATTCAGTGGTAAGACGCATTGCTAAAAAGAAAAAAAGATCTGCTAGGCCTATCAGTAACATATTTTATAATTAACTTTTCTTTCAAAAAAAAATTTTATTAATAATTTTAACATTCTTCAAATATAAGTTTTGAACAAAATGGTTTTAGCTCTTTTTTATTTCCAGTTTTCAAATTCATTCAACTAACCTAAACTTTTTTTTTTTTTTAGAAAAAGGAAAAACTTTGTTATCTAAAAATCATAACCCCACCCAGATAAACATTTTGAACCAACTCGTTATGCCCATTTTTGTTAATATCTCACATTTAAAAAGAGTCAATATACCACAGCATTTATACTAATTTGTTTCCGAAAGGTAAGTATTCAGTACTATTTATCATGTAAAACACTCCTGAGATGATATCTTTGAACTAAATATTTTGAGCAATTTTAGAAAAAATTTCGAATTTTCAAAACTAAGTCTATGGTAAAATACCCTCAGTTTTAGGTCTATAGTCAAAATCATGATTTAGTTTGGAGGTATAACCATATAACATATAGTACCAAGTTTGTACTAAATCCATTAAACTGTTTAATTTATAGTCCAAATGCATACATACATGCTGACAGACATGATTATAAGATCCACATTTTTGAACAATGTTCGTTGGTTCAAACCCAACCGGGGGTCGACGAATTTTTCTTGAGCGATAAAAATCCTTAGCACCACTTCCTTCGGAGGTGAAGTAAAGCCGTCGGTCCCATTTCGATTGCGGCATGTAAAAGAACCTTAGAAGGTATGTGAAAATACCTTTCCCGGCAAAATTAGTAAAACCTTTCCCTCTCGCTCATAGAAATTCTCGTGCACTGTTATAATCAGTCTGTTCAGAAATTGCAAGTTAAATACTAAAAATAATAAAATATACTTAGCACTGCGTCTTATTATCCGTTCGGGTTATACGCTTAAGTACTAATTACTCTAATGGGTTAGGAATTGGGAAGGTTGAATTTAGAGGAAGGAAACCCTCATTTGCGTTGAGGGAGAGTGGAAAACCATTTAGGAAAAACCAACCCCAGTTCATCCGAGCGAGATTCGAACCTCGATCTCCCCATCCTCGGCAGTCTAGCTAAACACGAAACTTGCGCGTTATCTAACTACGCCAACGAGGCAGGTAATAAATTAAATAAAACACATTTTTGAGTTAAAGAGCACTAAATGTCAAGATCCATTAAATTATTTAGCTATAAAATATCCAAGGACAATACTTTCTTTATATTATGATAAAGTAAAAGGCTAAAAGTAATCTACAAGAGAAATGTAATATTTGTCCGTGTTAACAATATTTTAAGCTCTTTTAACAATGATATGGTATTTTTTTTCTCCCCCGCCTGCTTGCAAAACTTTCTATACCAGCATTTTTTATACAAACTATATTCACCATAAATTGCAGGAGATTAACTTTTGAAAGAGTTTTTTCACATTTATAGCCAATTCGTAGTTAAACGTTAACACTTTAAACATAAAAGTTAGTTAAAAAATAAAACTCACACGCTACATAAAATTATATACATTGCTTTTTGTGGTATTCTTTGCTTGTTTAAAACTAGAAAAAGTGTTAGCAAAAAAAATGTTTGTACTTAAGAGGGACTTGATTCTGTGGCCCCATGGTCTAAGGCATTACTCTCGTGTTGGTATAGACTGCCGATGACATGAATATCGGCTTTCGAATCCCGGCCGGGTGAATTGAAGGCGGTTTTTCCAAAATAGTTTTCCCTTCTACCTCCACGCAAATGTGGGTACACTTCCTCTAAATTCAACCTTCCTCATCCCTAATTCTTTAGCATAATTATTACATATGCGTATAACCTGGACAGATGAAGGTGATTCTAAAAAAATCTTCAGAAGGCTGCATGGTAGAACACGTTTAGAAATTCCGCATTATTTAATAAGTTGTTTTAGTATTTATCAATATTGTTTTCAACTATATGTAGCTGATAATAATTATCAGCAGGTTTTTGACGAATTAAAGAGTTTAAATTTTGAGTTTAATTTTTTTTATTCAATTACAATTTACACGAAAATTTGAACTTCAGAGATTAAGAGAGTGCATCACATACCAATCAACTTGCAGTCGACTAGAAATCGTAAATTTACACGAACGTTATTGCACGTGAATCATTTCTGATTAAACATTAATGGAGAAAATGAGTTAATAGAAGTTCCTAATACTGAAAATTGTTGAAACATTCAATGATATTTGAATAGAAACTGCATTGAAAATTCCGTTTTTGACAAGTTTAGAATGGCTTCACAGCTAAGCACTGTTCACAAATCATCATTCTGTAATAATAGGAACATACTGTAATTATTAACCAGAAACTTTGTCGCTTCGTCCCCTATCGTCACCGGGAAAATTTCGAGTAATCATTCAAATACAAATGCACTGCACATATTGCTGTCATATCGCAGGTGTTTTCTTTTCCCTTTTACTCCCATAACTCTCGCGCGCGCGCACACACACACAAACGGAGATGGGAGCCGGGAGCTGAGTTTGGCCCTGCTTTGATGAACGCTCTTAAAGCAAAAGTTTAGAAAACTAAATCTAGCCTTCCTCTATCAAAATTAATAAAGTTATGTTTTGATATGGTCACAACAGAAAATTTTAAGATAATGCGGGAAGTCAAAATTTTAATACGAAGTATTGACCCTTGGGGACCCAATATTTATCTTTTTGATCGGTCCAAACACACAAATGAGGAAATCATTCTTTAAAAATAAAATTATAAAATTTAAAACCGGGACTCAAGAAATGTTTTACACAAGTATAGTACAATTTATGCTTGGGTTTGCTAGTGTAAATTATTTCGTTTCACATATATTACGAGTTTTGAGTAAATATCTCCATTCTTAAACAATAGAGTGAGAAAGTCCGTGCGGAGTTCCGTACCATTTATTTTTAAGCAATTTAAGCTTAAAATTTAAATTTTATAATGGCTCAGAACTTTTGTCTGCATTTAGGTGAAAACAATATTATTTTCATATCAAACAATATTTTTATATCAAATCACTTCTATTTCAAAAAAGCCTTTTAGCAAATACAAACACATTTTTTTACGGTCAACATTAATAATATTTTACTATATTATTATTGTTATTTTATGGATATTGATAATATATATCAAAAGTGACGGCTCCATATTACATTACTTGGCGTACTAATACGTGAAAGTAGATCTAGTTGCATTTCTAGCTATCAGATAGGGCCCTTACTATGAAAAATTGACTGTAGAAATCTAATATATATATCATACACATTTATAACACTATAGATATTAAAAATTTACAATACAATCAACACAAATCAACAGGGTTAGTAAAACAGAGCTCAGGAGGCAGATCTTTCCTTAGATGATCCAATGTTCGAGTCCTTGTAACGACACAGTCGATCGAGCCTGTTCTAAAGCCTCAGGGACCGATGGTTTTACCAGGTTTTCTCGAGCTTGTGTGTCCTCAAGGTTCGTCTTCTAAGTGAGGGTGTAAAAGGTAAGGATTGGTGTTCAGGTACCAGCTCATCCATGTGTGATGATGGTATCTTTCTCGTCATCACTATTGGCAACGGCGCTGGGCCGTCGCACCGTCGAGGCTGGTCAGGCCATCTTCTTGGTGCTCAGATTTGGAAACTACTGGGGGCGTGATGCTTCATTCCTTTCTTTGTGTGTGTGTGTGTGTGTGCGCGCGTGTATGCGTGTGTGCAGTACAAACAGAGAGTTTAATTTTCTTTTCACGGTGATATCAACAGTTGTTGACTATCTGTAATGAGCATAGCGGCATTAGATGACAAACTTTTTAAATGAAGATAAAAAGTTGTTATTAAATTTCAAGACATACTTGACAGATATTCAAGAACTGTTGCCACCATCATGTGAAGAAAATTAAACTCTTACGTTTGTACTAGATCAATATTCTATTTATTTAGGCCAACATAATATTTTGCTTTAAAAAACTGCAAAAACAATGTCATTTTTAGCGTCTTTTTCCACCCCACCTTAAGGTAAAGTCACTATGTAAGCATATATATATAGTGTTGCCGATCGACAAAGGATTTTACCTACTTGCATAAAATTAAAATAAATAAAGTGTTTATTGTGACATTTTTGTAAATATTTTACTTTTATTTCGAATAGTTTTGTACTGCGTTCTTCCCCCTCTTCTGGATACGCGAATTTAACTACAGTAATGGGGTAGAGATAAGGAAGTTTGAATTTAGAGGTAATGTACGTGCATTTACACGGAGAGAGAGAGAGAGAGAGAGAGAGA
>CABFWB010000131.1:444648-466185 GCA_902151455.1 Timema bartmani | reverse complement strand
ATTAAGAAAAAAATCAACCCTAAATACACATAGCCGTGATTCGAGCCTTGACTGGCAAATCAAACTAGATTATCCTGACATTCAGTTCGCATATCCATCGATACGGGTTTATGGACTGTTAAGGACTGTACCTGTCAGTAAATACTTTGGCTGGCCAAATTTGGTTGCTTAGTTTTCGAAATAAAAAGTTCAATAAGGAAACATAATAAACTAATTATAATACCCATGAAGAACAAATAAAACGGCGTCTGCATGTGGAGTAGCGTAAGTACTGTGCGGGCATTGTGAGTCTGCAGATTATCCTCCAGAGAAAGAACTCCGACAAGCGTCCTTTGATGTATTACATCTTTGAGCCATTTATAAGGAAGACCTGCTTCGAAAACCCTCCCAATTATTTCGTTGAACCTCGGCAGAAACACCGAGTGTTTCGGGACGCAGTAAGTGATTAGTTGTGTTACCAGAGGTTCACTCATGAGGTGAAGAAGAGGGTATCCATCGCGATGGTATCTTGTCATGCGTCTGAGGTACGTAGCTTTGCCGAACGTGGCCATCACCGCCGTCACACCCTCGAACGCCACAGAGTCGTACAAGGTCGTGATGCCTCGTATGTCTTCAAACTTTCTAGATAGCCTTGTCAACATCTCACTGCTGTTGTCAGGGTCAAGAGATCTGGCGGAATTCGGATACACTTTCAGCACCAGATCGGTCCCGTCAAGTTGTTCTAAAGTGTCGATCTCAGGTAGAAATTGAGGAACTGCCAGATAACTGGTGAGGGAGCCTTGGAAAGCGTTCGTCATGATGAGACTGTATGTGGACCACGACAAGAAGAAAAACTTTGCCCGTTTGATATTTCTGGAAGAATTGGTATGCACAGAAAAAAAATTCTGCAGAATCACCAGAAGTGGGAACCCTGCGTGGATCCAATATGAATATCTGCTAGTTCTCTTGAAGCTGAACATTTTGAGGAAACACAAACCTACTGTAGCAAGGATGAAACTGCTTAGTAAGGCGCACCAGGTATAGCGGGAAAACGGGAGGAATATGTTTTTGTATTGAGCCACTCGACCAGATTTGGGTACAATAAAGATCATCGTGCCTATTTCCCGGGGATAGGTGTAGTCTACCAACTTTGCCCGTTCATAAGATGCAACTTGGAAAGTACCTGTGAGATCAGCTTTCTCATCGAATACGTCCCCAACAGACCCTAGAAGTGTCCCGTTGGGTAAATAAAGCTCATAGGGGAAACTGGGAGAAAACACTTGCGCGGTGGCGTTCATATGTGTCGTGATAACTTTCATAAGTTGGCTGTCGGGTCCTAAATACATCCTCGGCCGTGTTTGGTCGTCTGATAGGAATGATCTCGGTTCTGAGATGGTCGTGCTGACTCTCAAAGTGTGTCCTTGAATATCTCTAAATGGATTAAACGAAGCTGTTCCCTCTTGCCTGAGCCATTCCTTAGTTAAGTCTTTCTTCCTCAGATCACCACTTCCGAAAGGATAGTAAGATACCACACGCAGCAAATATTTCTCTGAATAATACTTGTTCTCGAAACTTTTCACCTCATCTTCCAGGTACACGATAAAAACATTTGCAATTTTGATCGACCAAAACAATTCGAAAAACGAATCTAACCACTCACGTGTTTGTCCGGTGAAAGGTGTTTTGATTATAATTAAAAACCTTCCTCGGGGGTCCCATAAAGGGTATTTGGATAACTGTGACAAATATTTCGTCATTATTTCTTCATCATAGGCTTTTAGCAGAATCATAACATATTTTGAGCTGGCAACTTGATTACTTCTTGGAACGCCCCATGCACTCCCATTTAGGCTAAGCTGTAATATAATACGTGGAGTTAGAAGGTTAAGAAGAATCAACTCTTCCACAAAAGTGAACTTAGTTGGTTCTTTCACTATCGTGAGGAAATCAATGTTCTTGACAAAGTTCCTGTAACAACTAACCAGTTCATATTGTTTAGTCAACGAGATGCTCTCACTGGAAACTTCGGGACGAACATAGTTTAGTTTAGAATCTACGAGTAGCCCAAACTTCAGTGAAATAATTACAATGTTGAACAAGTTAGTCATTTTGTAAGAACAACTAAAACTTTAGTTAGTTCTGAGCTCAAAATTTCAGGTGATTTTAATTTTATTGAGAGAACCTCTCCAAACTAAAAGTAGTCTTCACAACAAATATAAGTAAATATTTACTTTCTAAAAAGTTAAAAACAAGCGATTATTTAGTAGAATACTTCTACGAAGATAATATAAGCAATCAAATAATTATATGGCAGAACATTACACAAACTACATGACGTCAGCCCGCAATCGAGTCATACCGACCGAACGACCGCAGTCTGTTGGTAAATAAAGAACCAAGTTCTGCGGATAGATGGGGCTAGGTGATCAGCACAATGAACCCACTGTAGTTAATTATTACCTATATTATAAATAATTATCGCCTTTATTATAAATACTCCTAATTAAGAGCAGGTAAACATAAATTTTACTATTAATCTGTCGGCCAATACTTCCATCAACTCAATCACGTGAAAAAACGTTTTACCTCCACACTTATAGTTATCCTTCTAGAGAAAACCATGTTTTATTTTAGTTTGAAAGCACAAATTACTACCAGGAATATATAAAAGTTCGTGGGCTAGTTATCTACACAATCGTATTTACTTGGTACTAAGTGCAACATTATTACCCTTATTAATTATCACTCACAGGTTTGACATCGTTGACAGAAATAGATGTTTAAACTGTGTTCCCTGCACTGTAATGGGTGTTTACAAAGCTACCTAGTACCTACCTACCATTCAGTTTTGTTAGCCTTCCCCGTACTTTTCGAAGCTGTCTCATGTTATATTTATACCGTCATTCCGCCTATATCGGTTTTAACGGAGAAAATAGTTGTATTAATCTATCATTTCAAACTCTCGAACAATATATTCCTATACACTTGGACAAATACAAAACTAGACTGGAACTATTCTGTCAATTATTAGAACACTTTACTTTTGTTTATTTGGTTTGATCTATATTTTACTAACTTACTGGGATCGAACCTATAAGAGTTTGACTATTTTTACTTACTTAATGTGTGTTTATGTTTTTATTTTTATTCAGTAGCTAAAACTACGTATTTGTTTTGTTGGTTCCGATGAAATTGCCGTTGACGTTCGAGGGAGTTTTCAGAGTGATTATTTTAAAATAACAAAAGCCATAGTAACCCTATGTAAATAACCAAGTCTTGGAAGCATTATCTAATAACAATACATGTGACAATTTAAAAACATTTACCTGTTTCGTTTCACGATGGATATAAACACACCCCTCGCGTGACGCTCAAGTTTGTTGTCTGCTTAATTGTGAGGGGACAAATTTAACGGTTTCTTTCGAGTGCGAAAACAAGTCTTTGATGAATAAACTAGGAAAATAATTAAGTATTTTACCACACTTGGGTGAAGAAACATTTGCATTAAAGAATACACCATTCTATTTCAAAGTTAATATTGTACAAATACGAATAAATGCTTTAATATATTAAAATAAGTAGCTATCACACATGTTTTATTTACATTGTCAAGGCTACAATTATTATTTAAATAAAGTGTTTTATTAGATTGTATATTAGTTTCAGAAATCATATAATGTTGAAAGATCTATAACTATAATGAAATAAGGTAACTAACTAAAAACTTGATTGCATTTATTCGACTTATTTAAATAAACAAGTCATTAGTGTCGAACTTAGCTATGCTCCTCAAACTTTTTATTAACACATTTATTTCATTTAACTAATCATATATTGATGTATCTCATAATACATTCATATAAACTAGTGACCGATGTCAAAATGCCACATTTGTATGTGTATAAGAGAGGAATAAATATCCAGAAAACTTCTCTCTCTCTTACACAAAGGTGTACAGACGACAGTTATAGACTGTTTTGGATTTTTAAATAAAGCATGTTACCTCAGGTATGTTACTTAACGGAGCTCCGCAGGCAGGTTTTGATGAGGTTGAATCTCAGAATGCATAAATGGTCCAACAAGTAACATAAATTTTTTTTTTAGTTATTTCATGATACCCTCATACCTGTTATTTTACAATATACATCAAATTTAGGTGTAAGTGCATTTCTTGTGGGTTTTAACTTAAGTTTCATGAAGTAAGTCATTATTGTATTATGTAAAATTCCTATAACAATTGACAACTAGATAAACAAACACCTGCTTCGGTGGCCGCGTGGTCTAACGAACCAATCTCGTGTTGGTCTAGACTGTCGAAGATGAGATCGGGGTTCGATCCTGGACGGTTACATTGAGAGTAGTTTTTTCCTAAATAGTTTTCCACTCTCCCTCCTCGCAAATTTGGGTGCATTTACTCTAAATTAAGCCTTACTAATCCCTAACCTATTAGTATAATTAGTACATAGGCGTATAATCCGAACGGGTAGTAAGACACGGTGCTAAAAAAACTAGATAAACGAAGAGAAGTTGTTTCCTAATATATAAATACCCAGTAGTCTGGAGATTAGGAAAGTAATCGCGCAGTTGAGCTAAAGGTTTGTTTTAAACTTCACCACCATTTTCGTTAGTCGAACTAGTAATATTTACATTATATCATCAAGTAAATGAGTTGAGTTTCTTTAGTATATCTCACTTTTTATTAAAAATCAAAGGTATCCTAGACTTGTTCTCTATCGCAATAATGGGTAACAACAGAAGAAGGAACACATTTTAGTGTCGGCAAGAAAGAAAACAAACGAAAAGATGTGTAGTCAAAATATATACCCATTTAAAAAAAATCTATTTTATAACTTTGGAAATATTTACTCTCGATACTGATTCAAAATAAGTCCAGTGGTATAATGGGACACTTAAATAAGGGAGGCTTAGGAAGAGGTGTTAAGGGGATATTTGCTCTCTTACCCTTCCGAACCCAAGCTCTCAAATAATTTTAATATAAACTCAAACATATTAATTAAATATGCCTACAACTAAAATACCAAGAAAGGAAGATGTTTCGAACGTGTAGTCTAAGTTTTTAAGACAAGGCTTGTTATGTTCCCTAAATATTAATAATACCTAGCTTTGATGTATTTTATGAGCCCTTTTCCACCTTTCCCCTTAAAGTACGCATTTGGACGCCCACTGTATTTTTCAACTTCAGATCTCGATCGTGAATAATACTTTGTCCACTCCTCTTCATTTGGTTCGTGTGTTTTAGGTAAGTGAGCATGACTGTTTGGAGATTAGAGGTTAATGTTGTTCGAGTTGCACAGAAATATTAAAGTGGGGTCGCAGATTGAGACATAGTCAACGCAGCAGTCAGGACCAGTAGCGTACCCACGGGGGGGCTTGATGGGGATCGAGCCCCCCCNCCCCCCCCCCCCCCCCCCCCACAGTAGTTTGGGGATGCCCTGAGATTTAAGCAAATCCGAAGAGAAAATAAAATGGAGACCAGTTAAACATTTACGTGGAGGAAGGGTGGAAAACCGTTTTGAAAAAAAAACACCCTCAGTACACCCGACCGAGAAACTAATCTCGATCTTCCCGTCGTCGGCAGTCTAGTCTACTGGCGCGTTAGGCCACGTGGTCACTGAAGCGGGTCTTAGGTAACCATTTTAAAAACAGTCATTTACGAAAAATTTAGAATTAAAAAATCACTCACCTGTAAGCCACCCTTAATTTAAGGGCTAGGATCAAAATCAAAATCATCTCGTGGTAATTAATATATAGATATCAAGTTTGAACAAAATCCATTTAACGGTTTTAGATCTGTGGCTAGGGTCAGACAATAGGAAGACAGACAGACAACAGACAGACAACAGACAGAATGGTATTTGGTTCAAAGACACGTAAAACGTAAATATACATCATAATCTTGAGGTCTAAAATTTTCGTGATTACAATACTTCCTCTCTAAATGAGAAAGTATAAATATATCAAAAAATGTGATTTTTTAAATAAAAAGTTTCACAACGATTAAACGCAAGAAAATTAAATTAAAATTGGATTTGAAATGTATTGTTTGATGAAGTTAAAAAAAATACAAAACATATTAATATTTTTACATTTTAATTGATTGTCTTTTTAAAAATTAATTTTTGAACTATGTTTTTAAAATAATTTCCGCTTTTATTTTCCAATCTCCTAATATTTTACAAAATCAGATAAATATAAATGGCAGAAACACCCGTCATACAATGAATGTACTATTAATTTAAGGTCAGATTTCTAATTCCACACAATTCACAATACATTTTCTCAAACTAGAAAATTGACGAAAAAAGAACAAAAAAACTGGCATATTCATCTTTGAGACAAAAAAAATAATGTACTACAGAATTTAGTAAATTTCACATTTTTAACACCTCTTGATATACTCTAGTCTCCTAATAGTTCATAACACATTTTCGTTCGTCTTTTCTGAGATGTCACAAAATAGCTCTAGGAGTCTAGGGAGCACAACAAAGCCAGCCAGCCAGCCAATCTGTGAGACAGTAAAAGTACTATTTGGAAGATGTTACCTCTTGGTATATTCTAGTCTCTTAATAATTCGACAACAAATTTTCATCATTTCTGAGACGTTAAATTGTATGAGAACGAGTGGGGGATTTATTCAATTTATTGACTACCTCTTGGTATACTAGAGGATTTCAGACATGAATGTGATGCTGGTGTGAGCAACTGTTCCTAATTATAGAACACAGCAATGTGCGTGCTTGTAATCTCTACTGCGTATTTTATTTTAATGTGATTGTTTAAGAATTTTTTTAACTTCATTCATAGAATTCTAGTGGACGTCATTGTGTCAACTATTTTAAACGGTTTACATTGTGTGTTTGTTATATAATATTATTATACTTTCAATAATGTTTATTTTTTATTTTTACGTAAAGTGTCACTTCTAAATTCAATATATGGAAGACACATACCAGAGTCAAAGATATACACATACATTATGAGAACCCAAACATAAAGCAAGGAATGATTGAATTGATTTAAATTCTTCCATAGTTTTCAAATTTCAAATAAGAGTTACTAGAAATACATTTTCTATACCGATTATTTATTGATCCAAGGGATTAATCGATTTTACCAATGCATCGCAGCTCGCTCCATCGATGTAATCGATAATAATCGTACAATGCTACCTTACCAGCCGGAAGCTTATCGCGTTATTCAATTGATAGAGGGTGCAAGCTTGCAACGTAATACCTTTATAACCAGAGAAAGCGAGAATTGTAAGCGTGAATTGTAGAGTGAATTGAATCATACATACCATTTAACAGCTAAAAAATACATATTTTAAATGTTTTGACTCTTAAAATATAGAGTTTTTTTATTCCCTACAACTGTTTACGACCATAACTATTTTAAACATAATTTTTTAGCTAGGCTTTGTTTTTCGATGCTGCCCTATTTAGGTTAGGTTATTTGTATTTTTACACTGTAGTGTAGATTAGTTCTGCTCAATTCGAAAGATTTGTTGACGTATTTGTTAACATTTAGTAAAAAACCTACAATTAGATCTTTTTTTTTCAGGAAGGTAGAAATTATCATCTAATATTCAATAGTTAATCCTGTTTTATAATACTTTTAAGTTTTTTATAGCCCATTAATAAGATTAGTATAAAATAATACTTTTACAATGTAAGACAAAAGGGGAGGTGTTTTGTTTAAATAATATAGGCCCCATTACATAAAAAATGTATACAAACTCGATTCGTCAAAATGAAAAATATGCCGAGAAATATTGGTATACTGAAGGTAAGTTATATATTTAATTCAATAAGAAACATGATTAATAATAGTGCTATAGTACCGGGAATATAGCTTACCCCGCTATGTGATCCGAGGGCGGGGTTCTTTTTTTTCTTTATAAAATTATGAGAAATTTAATGTTTTTTAGCACCTACACACAACAGGATTCTGAAGTTTCTGATTATAACAAAATAAACGCATTGAAAAAAATTCTAAATCGTTACAAAATTCTTAGAAAACTCATCTTATTGGGTTTTTAAGAAAGTGTTCTAAAAAGTCTTTTTTTACAAAATTTTTATTTATTCACACATGAAAGGTTAGGCAAAGCTATGTAAATTTTATCCCGCACAATGCTACGGCATATCATGGAGGGGAGGAATGTTAACCTATCAATTTGGTGAGTTTTAATATATATTTTTATGGTTTGGAATTTTTTGACAAGGTTTGTTTTGTTAAGCCCTATCAACAGACTCCATAAGCTCTGCATCCTTATATTAATCTTTAAGTCCTTAATGGTCCTTAAAAGTAGAAATCGCGTCTACACAGTCTTTAGATCCGTAATCAGATGATCAATGAGAAAATTGGGAACAATGTCCAATTAAACTCTTTGAAAGGAAATTTTCTAGAGCTAAGCGCAACCATACGTCACCTGTGAGGCAGACAATATCACAGCTGAACAATTATTTTTTTTAAAGTAGGCCTAACTACATAACATATTTTGATAAAACATCCAGGAAAGGCTACATTTGAAAGGTAGTTTAAGTGCACTCACAAATAATATATATAAAACATGAGCTAGGCCTAGTTAGTGTAATTGCTGTGAAAATGCCATTGGTGCTTTCATTTCAATACGCACACACTTTGCTGTGATTGGTAGTTCTTAGCAGTCCGTATTGATTAGTCCTTAGAAAGTCAAAGTTTAGTCAACTTCTATGAAGTGATAAGGATTAAGGAACTAAGGATAGGGACTCTGTAGACAGTGAAATCTGTTGATGTGGTGTCCATTTCTTACGGAGTACTACACACCTTATGGATACAGAGTCTGTAGAGAGAATTTTATAATAGGAAACTTCAGGATCTTGTTGTGTCTACAGGTGCTAGAAAACATTATATTTTTATTATTTGACACTGAAAAAAAAGAATCGCTCCCTCATTTCATACAATCCCCACCTACCCTTCATATAAAGAATATAAAAATTAATGTTTTTGTTTTATTACAATAGACCCTATATGTCTTTTTTCTCTCTTAAAAGTGGGCTTACACACACAAGAAGACAGAAAATTGAATAATGGCACCAAACACAGACTCCATATCCATAGGTCCATAGTCTGTGCTCCTTAAGAAATTATATTCACATCTACACATCACATGACCATGCAAAACAAATAAGATATTTGTTGAGTTTGTCCAATAAAACCCTTCAAAAGAATAAGCACCAAGAAGTCAGATGATTTATAAAATCAAATAAAACCACTTATTTTGTGAAAATGTTAAGGATATAGCCTAGTTGAAATGTTGGAAAAGTACAATCACAATAGGCCTAAATAAATTTACATCACGATTTGAATGATCAAACCTAGGCCTACACTTAGCATTTGCTTTTGCCTGATAATGCAAAATAAATAAATTAGGTACTAGTATTCTGAATACAAACAAAGCAAGAAAAACTGTAATTGATGCTTTTATTTCAATGCACATGTACAAATTTGCTAATCTGTGATTGATAGTTTGTATAGACTAGTCCTTAAAAATTTAAAATTGACCAACTTCCATGAAGTACGGACTTGAATAAGTACTCTGTAGACAGAGCAATCCGTTACTGTGGCATCGATTCCTTATGGACAACGGACTTGCGAATACGAAGTCTGTGGGTGGCGTCTCCTACTTATAAAGTTTCAAACATTTGTATAGCCTAGTTATACAATTAAAACAAAACTCACCAAAATCACACAGGAATGTAAATATTTACAAACTCGCTTTTGTGGTGACTTCACCCAAATAATGTCAGGTGAGATTTTTAAATGCATAAATGTGTAATAATTGAGAGAAATACTCCATCTTTGCTTTATATCCAAATAATTTTTTCAGTCCAAATGTTTTGGGATTACTTAATTACGCACTCACTCACTCACTCACTCACTCACTTCACTCACTCACTCACTCACTCACTCACTCACTCACTCACTCACTCACTCATTCACTCATTCACTCATTCACTCATTCACTAATTCACTCACTCTATGGCATTAGCAACTCAAAAAGTTTATTGCCACACTTACAAAAGGACGCCCTGTATCTTGAGCTAGTTATATCCAGTCCCCCTCCTTACACCTAATCTTTTCAGGTCCATTCTAATGTTATCATCCCATCAGTATCTACATCTCCTCATTAGGTTTATCAGCCAATAATCTGAACAAAGTTCTAGATTCTCCCATTCACGCTGCATGTCCTGCCGACCGCAATCTACTAGACTTGATTATATTAATAATGTCTTATGATAAGTACAGGGTATGTAATCTCCTCCATTACTCAGTAGCCTCCTCCCTTTTTGAACCAAATTTCTTGATAAGCCACCTCCTTTTCAAACGCCCTAAAATTTTTCTTCATCATACAAGGTAATAAGAGATTGCATTTCACACCCACAGAAAACAACTGGTAAAATGATTGTTTTGTATATTCTGAGCTTTACCTTTCTGGACAGCATGCGAGATGTCAACAACTTACTGATCGAGTAATAGCATGCATTTTCTGGTTGTATTCTTTTCCTAATCTCCAATCTGATATCGGTATTGCTAGTTAAAATTGTTCCTAAATGTTTTGGGATTATGTCATAAAATTGTTTGGTTAAACTATCAAAGTTTTTAATAGAACTTGTAGCTTAGGTACCCATTTAACAACCAAAAATAAAAAATGAGGAAAGGTCACTAAAGTTACAATAGGGTTTAGTCTTGGTGGTTGGGTTATAAATGTCCACAATATTTATGTATCCATAAAAAATGGGTGTCTAGGTAGTTGAGTTTGGGTGGATCCAATTTATAACTTAAACCAGCTTATGGTACTTAAATTAAATAAATATTTATCTAAGTGCAGCATCTACAACAATGTAACTTAAGCATTAAAAAAAAGTTACACTTAGGTCTATTCGGGTGATTTAGATAAACTTCAGCCTATATGCCTAGTAGGATTCTTGTAAAAAGGGACTTTTAGAAAATACAAACATATTTCTTTGGTGTCAACATTTATAACATTTTACTCTATTAATAATATTATTTCATAGGTATTGATTTTGTCTATGTAACATGACAGTTGAAAATCACATAACTAAAGGCTACATATGAATATGTAAAAATTGTTTTAAAAATGGATGAAATAGCCAAGCTATTATATTTTGTTAGTTATGGTTATATTCACATCTGAATATTATATTCCTTAAATTGAAAAATGACTTCTGAACACGGTGATCAAACCTGCCAAAGCTCCTTGGCTTGGTTCCTGTGTTCAAGTGTCATTTTTCAATTTTAAGAATGTTTTAGTAATATTTAAAACTTAAAAAAATAAATAAAAATTACTCTCTATCTATAACTATACTTTAATCTAACACTTAAAACTTAGTATGTGTTGTTAAATAAATTAAAGTATTTTTACCTGCCTCGGTGGTGTAGTTGACTAACGCATTAGTTTCATGTAGAGCTTGACTGCCGAGGACGGGGAGATCGAGGCTCTAATCTCGGTCGGGTGTACTGGGGGTGCTTTTTCCTGAATGGTTTTCCATTCTCCCTACACGCAAATACGGGTTCACTTCCTCTATATTCAACCTTCCCAATTCCTGATCCATTAGCGTAATTAGTACTTAAGCGTATAACCCAAACGGGTTGTAAGACGCGGTGCTAAAAAAACCCAGTATTTTGGGAAATCATACCTACTCTTACACTCTACTTAAGTGTAAAACTTATTACAGAGGATAGCTAGGCTATACATTTAAAGGGACAAACATCGAACCTGAGTGCACACTTTTTCTTGATAGGTGAATAACAAAATACTTTATTAGCGGGTGCCTTCTTGCTTTCATGGGAAAGACAAGGACCTACTTGTCCCCTTTAAAGTCATAGCTTGAAATAATGTTGGTCTTATACACGTACTTTATTTGATGATTCACATCACGAGTTTCATTTACTAGCTAGGCCTAACTATTACAATAATTATTAGCTCTATATAGGTGACCTGGTGGTCTAGGGGTAAGGTGTCAGACTTCTGTGCTGAGAGTCCGGGGTTCAATCCTCGGTCCCGGCACAGATTTATCTGATTACCAAACCCTTTCTTCACCTCTGACAAGACGTGTATTAATCACAACTTGTGAATGTGAGGAATGCCAGGCCTCCACCGTGGTTCGGATTCCACGTTAAACTGTAGGTTCTCCATTCATCTCACAATCACCCTACCATTACACATTAGCGTAAGTGCGTACAACCCGAACGGGTAGTAAGACGCGGTGCTAATAATAATAATAATAATTAGCTCTATATTTTACAATAAATCTTATAATCAAAACTGGGACTTTGATGACAATCACAATACTTCTTTCTCTGAGAGAATGAGAGAAAGTATAAAAGTCATATCAAATAATTTTATTATAAAATTAATACTTTTTTTTACAACTATGGCAGTGATCAGCAATTGGCAGCTTGTGGGTCAGATTTGGCCCGCTTATGGCCTGCAGGGTCAGAATAAGGAACTGTCTGTCTGTCTTTCTGCCTGACAGAACCCTAAACTACCAACCTAAATAAATAAAGCCACCAAATTATTAAAAAATAGACTTATTTATTATTATTTATTCATAAGTATTAATAAAGTAAGAATGGATATATAATTAATAGTAAGTACACATTTAAATCTTATGAGAAAGATGACATTTATTGTTTTCCGCTATTTTTCGAAAATCGAGGTCTATGGTGGTAAGCCAAAACTTTCCCAAACTACTGATTTAAAAAAAATATAAATCGGGCCTTACAAGTTGTTTGTAATACAGATGGGCTGAGCTACATTTTTTGATATGGTTATACTGCCTGCCAACAAAATTAATTGCCGACCGTTGAACTATGGTATTTTATTTGCTAGAAATCCGGCTAATGATGTATGCTTTTGGGGACAACCAATTTCCTCTTCACTCTTCTGCTTACCTGATCGAGGACATTGTTAAGGAGCAACTACATCACATCTTGTGTAAAGCTGTTGAAGTGTGTGATTTGAGAGGAACTAAAGCAATACAACTGGAAGAGCTAATTTTCCTTATGAGGAAGAACAGAGTGAAAATACACCGGCTACTTAGATATTTGAGTAAGTGTTGATTGTGGTTTGACTTATTTGGATGGTTTTGTCTAGTAGGCATGCAACTCATCCTGCGAAGTTGGTGGGTGGGTTGAAGGGGGGAACAAAAGGGGGTAGAGGCAGACATGTATCCAGAGGGGGCTGAAACCCCCCCAAAAAAATCTAAAAAAATATTAAAAATTACCATAAAAAGATAAAAATTATAAAATTATCTTGTAATAATATCTTGTTTTGTAGTAATAAATTCCCAGTTAAAAAATATAGTAGTAATTAATTTCAGTTCCACTTTCTTACCGGACAAAACATTGTGAACACTAAGATGTAATATACTCTAGAATCCCTCCACACACAGAGATAAAAATGTCAAGATTTTGTAAACAAAGATATTACATTTGATCCATGCTTGCATTTACTAACAATTAACATACTTATTATGATTTTGAATAAAAAATGTATTAGTTTTTATAAAAATGTATGTAAAATTAGTATATTTTCTATTAAAAGTCATATAAAGTATATTATTAGTGAATGCAAGAATGGGTCTACTTCAATATAGTTTTGTAAGGAATTTTGATATATTTTTCTCTTTGTGCAGGTTAGATTTGTCCCCCCCACGCTGTTTAGTATTGATACGACTGTCGTCGTCGAGCAATGAAGAATGAGCCCTCCGAAAGAAAATTCTCAATATGTGCCTGGGTAGAGGAAAAGATACAAAGAAGGGAAAAGAGGGAAGAAAATAAAAGAGATCCTCCTCTAAAATAATAGCTTTTCGTGGCATTGAACGCATCCTTCGTTTACCCTGAAAGGTAGCAAGCTTACCTTGCATGGTTCTATTATGGCTCAGCTTATAATATAAGGCCATAGTGTAATCTATCGAGGTAAGACTGCTACTTCTCAGCGTAGTTGGAGTGTACATGCAGATTTGCTTGTAGGGAGCATGCTCATGGCTTATTACCTTTCTAAGGTGAGGGAGTTCTTGATAGCAAAGGATTCCTCTCACAACACCATTTTTTCATGGGCCTGAGGGTCACTTATTAGGATATCACTTTAGCTTTTAAACATTAATTTTTATAGTGAATAGGACTAAAAGGTTGAAAAGTTATGGTGTTGGCATATTTGGAGCGATTAATTATGTGATTTCACAATAATTGTATATACCTGTAACATTTATATATACCGTAGTCACTTAGTTTTCTTTAAACTTACAATTTAAATACATATAACCTCTTCACTATTTGAGGGATTTAAGGTGTCACTCTTGCAATTTAGACAGGATTGCCAATGATGAGAAGATTGAGGTTTGAATCTCGACCGGTTGTACTGAGAGTGTTTTTTTCCCAAATGATTTTCCACTTTTCCTGTAGGCAAATCTGGGTACTATTTCCCAAAACCCTACCTAACTAATCCCCATCCCCATTTCTGTAAATTTATATGTGAATATCCTGAAGAAGTGGTAAGATGTGTTTATATTTTTGATATGTTTCAGGAGTGAAAGACATGAGAAATGTAAATGAGGATTCTGTAAATGTTGACGGTGGGAGTGTGCCTTTGGAAGGATTAAAACAAAAAAACACGGAATACCAAACGTGTTTAAGTTTCCTAAAAAAAATTGACAATACAGGGGAATTGACTGACATGAATTATCAACCATTTGATAAGATAATGTATGAACGCAATATGCGTGCCGATAAAACGGCACAGATTTTGGATGAAGCCAAGTAANGAGTAAATCATTTGCTTCACCACCCCGAAATCACAAAATTTCAAACAAAAAGTGAAGTCTAGTATTGTTGTAGCTTTTTAATAATTAATTGTGTTTTTGTTTACAATTTTAGCTACATGATCTTTACACAAGCAAGAAGGGCTTCATTTGTGCATTCAAAAAACGCGGAAAAGTTCACCGATTGGTTGCAGTCATTTTGGAAATCACCAGAATCGCCCAAAATACATGCTAAATCTAATATTATACTAGGTAAGTTATGTCGTAATCAATCTTTCAAACTTCAAAAAAATTATAGTCAACTCTGGTTATAATGAACCTCTACGGACTCAGATATTTTGTTCACTATGTACGAAATTCACTAAACCGTTTTTTTAACCAGAAAGTAGTGGGTTAGTGACAAACAAAATAAGAGATCAAAAATATATATACAATCACACTTTATTGAAATCTAATAATTGATTTTAAAAAATTCGGTTATATTTTTTCCAAATCTTTCTTAAGAGTCTGTGCTTTTCCCACACTTGATTCCACACTAACCATGCATTCAACAAACTAAACTGAGCATAAAGGTCTAAATTTTGTGCATTTTATACCCTCTCACAGAAAGAGATTAGTGAAAACAATTACTAAATGGCCACAGACTGTATTATTATTATTATTATTATTATTATTATTTATTATTATTATTATTATTATTATTATTATTATTATTATTATTATTTAGCACCGCGTCTTACTAGCCGTTCGGGTTATACACTTAAGTACTAATTACGCTAATGGATTAGGAATTGGTAAGGTTGAATTTAGAGAAAATGAACCTGCATTTGCGTGGAGGGAGAGTGGAAAACCATTATGGAAAACCACCCCCAGTTCACCCGACCGAGATTTGAACCTCGATCTCCTCGTCCTCGGCAGTCGAGCTCAACACGACTAGTGCGTTAGCCAACTATGCCACCGAGGCGGGTCACAGACTGTCATTCACTGTTCTGTAACACCTGTTGTATTAATACAACTCAGACGACAGTCTTCCTTTACTTGCTGCAGACAAGGGTATAAAAACTTAAGCCAGCTCAATGAGTACATTAACTTTTTAAGCTCAACCCTCCACCCCTCCCCCTCCACATTCCATACTTTCAGTCAAGATTTGTGCTATCTAAACAAGAACTCAGGTAGAGAATCGGTGTTTTCAAGTTTAAACAACCACAAAGTTAGGTTTTTAAAAAATTATGATGTTAGAATATGATTTCTTATTGAAAGTTTAAATTTTTCTGTTCACTAAAACCAAAGTTGAGGGTTTTTAACACACATTGAATTGTATGTGGGTTGGGACCAATGAATTAGGTTCACTACATCCGAGTTCACTAAAACCAGAATTGACTGTATATGATATTCCTGGAAAATTATTTGTGTAGAGTTTTATATAGATGTTATCGCACCCTCAGAAGATTAGTGTAGTAAGTAAAAAAAATAGGTTTTTGAGTTGACTCTGTCAAAAAATCGGGAAAAAAATAATCTTTCTAGTGCTATATAGTAGTAGCTATAATTTCAAATTAGTCCGCTAATAAAAAATAAACCCCAAAGAAAGATCTTTGGGATTACATAAGGGCAATAAAACTTTAACTTCATTTTCCCGAAAACCTATGATTTTGAGTTGCTGCAGTAATGTTCTGAGGGTGCGTTGTGTTTATGGATGGCTCATTTACCTTTGATTATGTTGCACTTTCCTAAAAATAAGAAACTATATTAAATATTGTGTTTAAAACATTTATTACTTAACAAGCAACATAAAAATACATTTTTTGTTAAGTTTTTTTTAAGTACGGTAACCTTTATGCTAAACAAGTTATAAGTTTCCCCACCACCATCTATGTTACAAAATGCTCTGACAATAAAGAACAGTCTGAGGTCTTCAAAGGTCACTGGCAATTACCTTACAGGTAACTGTCTGTTCTTAGTTGTGTACTGTTTAGCAAACCTAGCTCACCTGCTAAATAAGGATGCACAGAGGACTGAGAGGGAAAACAAATAAGGCTGACAATCATCTCGGCTTTTGTCTGTCCCTGATATTTTTACACTATCTTTTCTGTACTCCCCAAATATATTTTATAGTAGTTAATCTAATTTTGCATTCCTAGCTTTACCTATTTTGTTCTTAAATGTTTCTGTTTAGGCTACCTCTCCAGGGAAACTGTGGCTGAAATTGTAGACCTGGCTATGCTAGTCAGAAAAGATGCCTCTGTAAACCTGGTCGACATCCCCGGCCGAGGTTTTTCCAGGTCTTCTCCAGGAACTTCTGCAGACTCCGCCAGTAATCAGGTACATCTCTTCGGCTAGACTTTGATTTTATCTTCAAGCAAGGGTGTAGAAATTTAATTTTTCTAGTAAGGATTCACTAGAAAATGTTACCATAAAAGTTTTAATATATGGACCCACCTACCCTTTCTACGCCCTTGTCTTTGAGTTTGGTTAGTCACACTTTGAGTGGTTTCACACCCGATACTTGAATCGAGGATACCGAGAAATGTAATCGGATGGTTAATACAGTATCCAACAAAAGGCCGAATAAAATGGGAGTGCTTTTCTCTTCAGTTGATCACTCGCTTTGCTACCAAGTTCTTGTTTTGGAAGATATTCTCTCCTATTTTCAAATGGATGGTGTCAATGAAGCTGATTTGTAAAATGGCAAAGAAGAAACTAAGAAGGAAATATTGGATTCATTCTATCATTAGATTGCGTGAAAGAAGAACTTTTCATTAACTCTGTGAAGAACTGATGTCTGACCCTAATAAATTGTTTAGTTACGTTTGAATGTCTGCTACCTTGTTCAATTAACTCCTTAATATATTGGACGCATCCATTTGTAAAAAGAACACAAATATGTGAACAAGCAGTTCATCAAAGGAGAACTGTCAATGACTGAGGTAAGCTTAGTGATGAATTTATTGAGTAATTTTAGTTTGAAATTATAATAAAGGTTTTTAAAAAAATGAAAATCAGCTTTATTGTTATAATGATTTTGAGGACATTGGATTTTGGGACTCTTTTGAAAAGCTTTCTGGGAAAAAGGGGTGAGAAATACTTGCATACTCAATGTAAGAGGGATGCTCTGGGGTAGTTAATGTTGAGTGGTGATTCAAAGATAAATTTACAGGATAGGAAAAGTTTTGATTTGCTTATTGAGATAGTGAGTGAACAGGATAAGAAAAATGGTTAACATTTTGTTGTATTTGCAATGAATGCTGAAATTCGAGGTATTGCGGATGCAGACCATTCTTAATTGTTTTTATTAGATTTATTTTGACATCAATTTTCGTTTCAGGTCCGACACCTTAGCTCAGTCGGTAGTGTGTCTGCCTACTGAGCTAAGGGTCCCGGGTTCAATTCCCGGCATGGCCAAAAATTTGTCATTGATGAAAATATGGGCTTACCCTTTCACATTGATAAATTAACAGCTGGGGACTGGATGTTGTGCCTGTCCTAGTCTTAAGATAGATTATAAGGTATATTAAACTATGACAAGCCTAGCCAGCCAGTAGTGGAAAAATATGACTTGAATATAAAACTGACCCAGGCCACAAGCTGGAAACAGTATGGATGTGAAAAAAAACTGTTTCAGCAGGAACTTTCTTAAAGTCACCCATAAGCGAGGGTAAAAAATGATAAGCATCATTGTCATTCAAATTCTATTTTGAAATGTTAGCGATGACTTTGATCAACATAGAATCAACTTAATTTCTTGCAGATTTCCTCTTTTTGTAAATCTGGCTTGATGTTTTTTGTTATTTCTGTTTCATTTACATTTTCAATTTCTTCCATTGTTGGGATAAACTTGGAAATGAATGTGATGAATATTTTAAAATAATAAATGGAAATGACTAGGGACTAATTTATTGAATTGTTTGAAATTTCACATATTCTGCATTAGACATAGATGGAATTAGGAACGCCAGCTGGTCGAAGTACATGTAGGCTTTCTATGTTCGCTCTGATCCCGATATAGTTTGCTTCCACTTGGCCAATCCTCAAATGAACAAATTATTTAAATTCTTTTTGCTTTTGTAAATCTATAGGCTACCTGTAACAATAATAAAATTGAATATTTTTTTTTTCAGGTATCTTTCTACTGGTTTTTCTTTGATAGATTTATACTATTCATATGGAGTTTGGATCTTAACGCTAAGTGAAATTATTCAGGGTGTGTGTAAGGCAATTTGGGATTGCATGAAGGAAATATGTATGCCTCAACCAGATAAATGGCTATGGCTGGAAATATCAGAAGGATTTATAAACAATAGTGATCCTCCCAACTGTATTGGAGCCATAGATGACAAGCATGTATGAGTTATAAAACTTTAACATAGGGGTTCATTATATTACAACTACAAAAACTACTTCTCGCTACAACTCCTTGCTATTTGTGACTCCAATTAATGTTTCACTTTCATTGATATTAAAGATCATGGGGAAAAAATAATGCATTTATATTTAACAATTCTCAATTTAACAACAAAATGATAAAAGGAACCTTTGATATTCTAGATCCTGATAATCTACCATACAGAAGCAATTGCAAGATAGCCCAGCATTCATTTTGGTTGGAGATAAAGCATTTTATTTATCAAATAATATGATGCGCCCGTCTCTACAACGGTAATAATTTACCTCAGGATAAAAGAGTGTTTAGTTACCATATAACAAGAGCTTGTCAATTCATTGAATGTTCCTTCAGTATCTTGACTATCAAGTGGAGAATTTTCCACGGGCCATTGAATGTAAGAATTGATCTGGCAATTGACATTACCAAGGCATGTGTGATGCTAAATAATTTTGTTTGTTTGAGAGATGAGCCTGTGCATGAATATAATTTATATTACATAGGATTAGTAAAAAAATAATGACAATATTAATTCTGGTGCCACTGGACACCAACTGCAATTTGAGAGTATTTTATTAAATATGTTGTAACCGAAGAAGATCTGCATTAGAAATATCCTAAAATTTGAAGCAATTTAAGGACTTAAAAAATGTATAGCAAGTACTGTCATAAGTTAAAGTTATAATATTGTAACGCATGACGTGGGAGGGTCGCGGGCTGTTCACACTTCGCCGTGCGAACCGCGAGTTCTTTTAAGGTTGCTGGAGTGGGTTGCTGCTAAACACGAATGAAAATGCACGCGGAATATTCAAGGTTTTGATTTAAAAAAATGAAACAATAAATACACTGATTAAAATACAATTAAATTAATAACTGAACAAGTCATTGAATTAAATAATAATCATAGTTAAGTCTATAAGTTAATAAGATTATAAAAACCCATATAATCTTAATTAAATTAAATAATCAAATTAATGACTGTAAAACATGTTATAACAGTTATAATAGGTACTATTCAAATTATTAAAACAGTCATAAATATATTCATTAAAAATGTAGTCTACAGTAACAATAAATGTCTACATCACCCATGTAGTCCACACAAGCCAGCACATGTCCCGCACACGACACACCACGATACTCCACATTACACACACGCAGGACTCACCGACCCACTCACAGACACGCTGGTCCACTCACTCCACTATCCACAACTCGCACTAAGGGTCCTGTGGTTATCGCCGACCGGGTCACAGTTAATAGTCTGGAATACTCCATTTCTAGAATACTCTAACCCAGAATTAAAATAACTCCCCGCCCAAGCTATCCTGCCGCTGAATACCTGCTAGACAAGGAGGTAGATAGAGAGAACAAGGAGCGCAGTTAGGGTAGAAGACGAGAAACGCACCTGTCACACTGTTAAACACTAATATTGTTACAATATGATTACTTGAATGTAATTAATTAAAAGTGACTATGTTTTGCTTTTTTTCCATCTCAAGTGTTAACGTCCTCATCCCCATACATAGATTGCAAGACACGTCTCAAAGCATGTTCCCTCTTCACTTTTCCAACATAATCAACATGAGATTCATCCCATAACTCATGAGCACTTTTAATAATTGGGTTGAATTTATCGTTATCAAACACTGTATTCATCACAAATTGCTAATTTTAGAGCAAGTTAAATATAAGAGATAATAGATAATGCTACATAGAAGATATAATTGCTAGGAACATCTACAGCATCTCAAGAACTTGACGATACAGTATCTACCATGTGAATTATGCCATAGCTATCAACATTATCTCAGTCGCCTCGATACCGCTGGAGTCGCATGGGACAGAAATCCCTGGGATATTCAAATTGTGATAAGGAATCCAATACATATCACCATCTGTAAGGCTCCTCATGCTGTAAAGGTGTATCGGTATCCTCGGTTCAAGTGTCCTGATACACATATCCCCGTGTGAAACCACTCTTAGACATAACCAATTTAAATAATAATCTAAATACATAATCAGTGCTACCATCACTTGGGACCACACTAATCTGTGGATCGAACTGAATTTTCATTCTAATGTTCATAAGAAGAGATTTAAAAAAAAGTTTTGTGGCCTACGTTCCATTGTATTATTTGTTATATTTAAAAGCTATGTATATTATCAATCAATAGTTACAGCTTCAGATCACATAACTTGACATATGAATACGTTAAAGTAAATATAGTAACTTATTAACTGTCTTCCCATACAATTTTTAATGTAGATCTCCCGGCTCAGAGATGAGTTCACTTGACGAGCTAACTGTAGCAACTATTTTTTTTTTTTTTT
>CABFWB010000131.1:415548-431817 GCA_902151455.1 Timema bartmani | reverse complement strand
TTACAGGTTTCCGGTAGAGTACGCCGCTCCTTCGCCCCCCAGCTCCCGACATCCGGTAACGGTAAAGATAACGGTAACGGAGTGGACGTGTCAGTGACCCGGGAGCGAGGTGTGGGCACAGTGGTGTCGGGTCAGGCTCAAGGTAACGTGTACCGCAGTCCTGACGGAAACACGAGGGTCGACGCTCACGGTCAGTGGCAGAGGGTGTACGACGGACCACAGCGAGGTCAGCGCACCCACGGCGCAGGCGTCACCTTCTCCCACAGGTGGTAAACCAAGGAGGATGGACGCAAGGCAACATCGAGTGGAACTAGTCATATTTCACCGCTACTTCGACAAATATATTTAAGTTTTGCTTTACCTTAAAATTAACCAATATTCAAACATTTTATATAAACAATATGTTCTTTAAAGTTTACTACACACATTTGTATGATAATTGTATTATTTTTACTGTATTATGATATATTATTTAATAAATTATTTACCAAACTGTATTCCTGATTGCTTTATTTATTCCATAAGGTTTGATTTAAGCAATATATTTTAATGATATTGGTACTTTGCTATAGTTGCTGAAGTCTGAAGGTAAAGTTGTATTATTAAGAGTTTCTTACACAATCGGTGAACTCGATTTGGCTGGGAAGAACTGTTTTTTCTCTAGTTAAACTTTACCCAGAAATGTGATTTTGAATAAAGTTTTTCAACTCCCTGTCCAAGCAATATATGTGGAGTTATTTTTACTTAAATCAGCACCTTCCCCAATACGTTGGGACACTAAATCGTAAGAGTATAATTTAAATTTTAACAGCAAAAACAGATTATTTTTATCAGATTTGAAACTCAAAATCACCGAAAGCACATAGCACATCATTAACATTGACACTCAATAATCAATGTAAAGATGAAATTCTAAAAAGAGATTAAAGTTTTACTGATTTAGTCAAATAATATTTTATAAAACGCTTAGCTACACTTTATACTAAAAGAAATCATATCGAAACATAAATATGGATTTCAAGGAACTAACCAGGCCACTTGTTTATTAAGATAGTTTTCCATCAGAAAACATTCCTCATTTAAGATATCTTAAAATGTGCGCTTGACATTTTCAAAATACCCAATATTAATTTTATAAAATACAATTAACTGTCCAATTACGTTTATGTCGTGTGTGTTTATTAAAAGAATAGTAATGTGTTCGTGATAAAAAATATATATAATTTTAATGTAATATTGTTTATTGCCATTCAAACTACGTTACTGGCATGTTTTATTTTATCTTTGATGTCACACTAATTCTACACGCTGCATCATTTATGGGCTACATCCATTCTAAGGGAAGGAAGGGATTGACCTCCAAAACAATTTGCATAAATATATAAATAACTATCTTGGTACAGAATGTGTTTTATAATACCTACGATCATGTTTTTATCATCTGATTATCATAAGCAAGTGAATTTATAGCAATTTTATTATGTCTATTGTAAGGCTTCCCATAGTTATGGAGCTAGAGTTCTGGATAGACTTAAACTAAGTGTTATTTAACCACAATTTTCTTTCAAGATGGCCGCCATGTCTAATCTTTATCTAAGAGCCTTTCAAAGCTGGTCCAATGAAAAACTGATTAGCAGAAGCTGATAAATAGGGATGTTCGAAAACAATTTTTTCAATTCGAGATGGTTTCGAGACGAGAATATAAAAAAGTATCGATGCACGAGAACGAGACGAGAAAACTTCCTTTGAAAGTAAATATATATATATATGCTTGTTAAAGTAAATAATATATAGTTTATAGAGTTTCTTTTTTAAATTTGAGCTGGGTCTTGATTTAGATTGTCTTCATTGAAACACTCAAGATATAACTCATACAAATTTAATTATAAATAATAAAATAGTGATAGGTAATTACAATGAACACCATTTATAATTTAATTTTTTAGTGTAACAGCTTATATTGTAAAAATTTGATATTGAAAAACAATATTTGTAACTAAAACATTTCTTAATGACTGTTTTGGAGGGGGGATTGCGGCCTATTTTTGGGTTACTACGGTATTATTGGAAATAATAAATTCACGGTTTGGTTTTTTAAATTCCTTAGGGCCATTATTAGCCGGTTTTATTTCTCGACTTTTCGAGATTCATTTTTTAACTTTCGAGACGAGATCAAGATTTTTTTTCTTGAATTTTCGAGATATTTTCGAGTCTCGCACGTCCCTACTGATAAATAGTTTAAAAAGGTGGGGTTTCATAGCCGCCATATTATTACAAAATGGTGAACCTAGATTTAAATTAGCCTATATGTTAACCAGCATGCCTAGTTATGTGTCATGTGAAATTTAAGAACAATCGGTATTGGTCGAATGTGCTTTCTATCAATCCGGAGCTGGGCATGCACTTAGCCCTTCGGCTGGTTAGCGCTACCCGCACCATCTGGTAGAAATTCTATGTACTAAGGGAGTTCTCCGTTACCTTTCAAACTGAATTTCTATGAGCGAGCGTGAAAGGACCTACGAATGTTTGCCGGTAAAGGTATTTTCACATATATTGCAGGGCTCTTTTACATGCCACAATCGACATGGGACCCACGGCTTTACTTCCCGTCCAAAGAAAGTTGCGCAACGGATTTTCATCACTGGGCTTGAACCCACCAACATTGGTCCCCAAGAGACCATTAGTGGGAAATACATCTGTATAAATATGATTCATTGTGACTATAATCAATATTTTGTATCTTTTGTACAAATTAATTATTTAAGCACTTATTAATACAACTTGTTTTAAATGCTATGTCTTGTGAACATATTGTGAATCTTTGTTAGCTTAGATTTTAAAACACTCACATGTGATCACGTTGACTAAGCCGTCGGGCTCGCTATATAATGAATTTCCTATTAAGGAGAGTTTGACTCTCTAATCTCGCCTGTATTCACTTGGAGGGGTGGGAGTTCTTTGGTTGGTGTTCCATCCCTTCTTCTTCTAGATACCTTCCTCATTCCTGCCCCGGGGATCAAGCCAACAATCGCATCGTTGGGCACGCAGACAAAGTTGTCTGTCTCGTGTAGTCTTGTTTGTTGATAAGATGGAGATGTCTAGGTACGAATACTGACAAGGTATATTGGGCGTGTTTTTTTTTCTTTTTAAATGGTTCTCAATTTTGTACTAACGTAAAATGTGGGTGCACTTTATTGAGATTTTACCTTTAGTTTAGGTTACCATTAGTTACCATTAGTTTAAATAAGCGGATAGCTCGGATGGATATTAATATGCATAGCACACACACACACACACACACACACAAAAGAAAGTTAGCTTGTATGACTACAACTTTTTTTTAATGTCACGAGTATCTAAGTTTAAAAACACACGCCTATGATATATTTTTCAAAAATTAATTTTATTATTTTTAGTAAATTATTTCGTTTTCCTTGGTAATAATATTACAGTACTTTTCTCTCTGACCCACGACTTACTACCCTTCCGGGCTATATACATATTTACACTAATGTTGTAGAAATAGGGAAAATACAACTGAGAAATCGTGTACCCACATTTTCGCATAAGAAAAGTGTGAAATCTTTTAAGGACGAGAAAACATATCCCATTACACCAGGCCAGAATTATAACCCCCAAACTCCCCGTCACCGGTGAACCAAACAAGAACGAGCCTGACGACTTTGTTCGCGTGTCCACCAATGAAGTTAGATTTTTATAATAAAAATTCCAACTAATTCAAATCATTATTACTGCACTAAATTAAAAAAAAATAACTTTACAAAAAACACGTTTGTCTACAAATACCAAAATCCGGATTACCACTTCCAAAAATGGTCGGTCTGTCTCAAACGACTTGTATGAAGATTAACACAACCCAGCTGAAGTCAGAGGGGCTTTATATCAATGGTTCCACGCCTCACTATCGACAAACATAGAATCATGTCCACCCCACTTACCTCTAATTACCCGTCTGTAGCCAGAGGGGTATGAAACCTGGGCCCTGTTGATTGACACAAATTCCTGTAACGCATGAACAACTCCACGCGACACATGAAACACAGGGACGGAAATAAAGGGAATCAAAAGAATTATAATCGATGATAACAAAGAGCACTGCATTTACATTAATTACCTTGAGTTTGAAGTTACCAAGTATGCGAGCTTTCATTATCACCATTACTACATTACTATCACAGTTAGTAAATAAATATATAAAATCAAGGCATTGCTATTATTTAGCGTGAAATTTAAGTTACTAAACAAACGACATTGCCATTATTTGGGGGGGATCTAGGAGCTACTAAATGAATATATGCAAGATTTCGGCATTGAAATTATTTAAAGTGAGTCTGGAGTTATTAAATAATCATGCAATATTTTGGCACTGTGATTATTTAAAGTTAATCTGGAACTACTAAATAAATATGCAAGATTTCGGCATTGCGTTTATTTAAAGTGAGTCTGGAGCTACTAAATAAATATTCAAGATTTCGGCACTGCGACTATTTAAAGCTAATCTGGAACTACTAAATAAATATGAAAGATTTCGGCATTGCGATTATTTAAAGTGAGTCTGGAGCTACTAAATAAATATGCAAGATTTCGGCACTGCGACTATTTAAAGTGAGTCTGGAGCTACTAAATAAGCATGCAAGGTTTCGACACTGCAATCATTTAAAGTGTCTGGAGCTAGTAATTACTAAACGTGCAATATAACGATATTTCCAGTATTTACTGTGTGTTTGGAGATGATAAATAAACATTTAATATTACGTGCACTCACATTATCTACTGGTATACCCCAATTTCCTTACGAATGAACATATCTAACAGGTATAAAATTTACTAGATCTACTTTTATGAGTTCATACGTGGATAATATTATCTACAGCTTTCACTTTTGATATATATTATCAATACTTATAAAATTACACTATTATTATGCTAAAATGTTATTAATGTTGACCACATAATATCAATTCTTAAGAAAATCAAGGTAAACGTATTTACAATACGCGTTAGTGTGACCAGCCTATACAAAATTGGTCTTTTGGACACCCTTGGAGCTAGATTCGGGACTTGGATTAAGGAAAACATAAAAAACAAATCTGTATCATTGAATATTTAATTGGTGACCTGGTGGTCTAGGGGTAAGGTGTCGGACTTCTGTGCTGGGGTCCGGGATTCAATCCTTCGGTCCCGGCACAGATTTATCTGATTGCCAAACCCTTCCTTCACCTCTGACAAGACGTGTATTAATCACAACTTGTGAATTTGTGGAATGCCGGGCCTCGACCGGGGTTCGGATCCCACGTTAAATTGTAGGTCCTCCGTTTCATCTGACAATCACCTTACCATTACACATTAGCGTAAGTGCGTACTACCCGAACGGGTAGTAAGACGCGGTGCTAATGATGATAATAATAATAATAATATTTAATTGGATTGTTAAAGGAATAACATGAAAAAAGAAGAGAAGCTCATTGAATGTTTTACAGCGGTAAAATTGACATTATTTTTCAAAAATTAAATTTAAAAATTCTCTAATCTGGTCTAAGGGATAAGACTTAGTCAACTTTTTGATCACTTGGATGATGTTTATAGTGATTAAAGTATACGTAAGCAGCTTAGCTGTAGCCTGTTCATATTTCCTATTGCTATTAATATAAATGGTTTTCCATTGATAATCTTTTAGTTATTTGGTCCCTATTTATAATGAAAAATAAAATACTATATTTCTTTAGGTATCCGACACCTTAGCTCAGTTAGTAGATTGTCTGTCTACTGAGCTATGGGTCCCGTGTTTGATTCCCGGCACGGCAGA
This sequence comes from Timema bartmani, assembly GCA_902151455.1. Classification (NCBI taxonomy): domain Eukaryota; kingdom Metazoa; phylum Arthropoda; class Insecta; order Phasmatodea; family Timematidae; genus Timema; species Timema bartmani. Next base: position 425,990 of record CABFWB010000131.1, on the reverse strand, counting down.
AAAATTTATCATTGTTGAAATGTGGGTTTACCCTTTCACATTGATAAATTAACGGCCGGAAACTGGCTGTTGTGCCTGTCCTAGTCTTAATATAGATTATAAAACATATGAAGCTGCAACAGGCCTAGCAAGCCAATAGTGGAAAATATATGGCTTTAATAAAAAATTGAACCAGGCCACAGGCTGGAAACAATAATGGATACACATTTCTCAAGGTGCGTTAAAGTGAATTTTGAATGATTTCTTACATTTTATTCTTTTGTTGGGTAGTCATTTTCATTACCTATAGTAACAAAATGTTTCTGTAAAATAAACGTTGTTTGGAAGCATCTTTAATTTTATCCTTGTTTTTTTTAAATATTTTTTTCATATTTAATGAAGTTATGATTAATTAATATAATATCAATAAACATATTAAAGTTATTTTTATAACAGTGAAAATGTTAAGAAATGCCCTTGTTTTAGTACAAAAGTTTGTTAGTCAATTTTTCACAAGTGTTCTCCCAAAAAAGAATTGTATTGGGAGTGGTCTAAATAATATATCAAAACTTGATTTAAAAACCTTTGTAACCCGCTTCGTTAGCCATATGGTCTAAGGCGTCACTCTTACAATAGACTAGATTGCCGATGACGGAGAGAATAGGGTTCGAATCTCGGTTGGATGTGGTGGGGTGGTTATTTTCTAAATAATTTTTCACTCTCCCTCCACTCAAATGCGGGTACACTTCCTTTAAATTCAATCTCCCTCATCCCTAACACATTAGCGTAATTAGTACATATGCGTACGTACAACCCAAACGGTTAGTTAGACGTGGTGCTAATAAAACAAAAACAAAAACCTTTGTCCTTCGTGTTTGGTGTAAAAACATCCATTGCGGACTTGTGAAGCCCCGTTTCAACTATTATCTATTATAATACTACTTCTCTTTCCACGAAGACATTCAGACGAACAGTAACCCAGTGAGGTTATCATTATGTAGTCCCTGACCTTGTGTGACGTCATCCAAGCGTAAAATGGGAATCACCTATGGATGAACATTTCTCGCCAACAGTCAACAAAAGGACCATATTGTTTTTTTCCTTTCGCTAAATAATATATAAGGCATCTACCGAACTATTGGATCATACAGCAAACAGCACTCTTCTTCGCTGCTACCTACTATTCTCTGCGAGATCTACAAATTTTCGAGTGAGTAACAATTTTGTTTGAATAAAATACTTTAGAATGTAAACTAAATGTGTAAACTGTCTTAAATTTTACTTAGAATCAATTCAAACAGATAGCTGAGCAACTTTTTTTTTAATGATCTATTAGTAATAATTTTAGTATAGCTAGTATTTATAAACTAATTCAAAAATCTTATTCTAAATGTGTAAATTATTTTTTGTTCAAAAAAGATTTAACTCAAATTTTTAAATGTTATACAACCAAAATAATAATTTTTGTACCTACAATTTGTTGACTTTGACAGTCACTTTTTAATTTTTTGGAATTATGTTATACAGTTCCATTTTCATAGACATACGTTTATCTGACAGCTTGGAAAAGTCACTAGATGTATTAATACGTCAAAACATGAGATCTGTAACTGACAATTTTGACGTATTTTATCATAAACTATAAAATAACACTAAAAATAAAATAAAATTTTAACATTGCTGAGCACAAAAAATACAATTTTATTTCCTAAGAGATTATTCGTATGAAAGTTGTACTAAATCGTAAGGATGTCATCAAAAAGGTTTTTTTTAAATATCCTGGCAGAATTTGAACTTATACGATGTTGTCTTGTCCCTCAGTCTACTCCACCATGAACCATCTGACGACAATCCTCCTGGTAGCCAGTCTGGCAGTCTGCTGGTCTGAGCTTGCTACATCTGCAGCTGTAGATGCTCCTCTACCCTACATGTACTTGCTACAACCTGTGTACATACGTGCAGCTGACGAGAGCTACGGGCCCGAGGAGGGCTCACAGCCCCTAGTTGAGGAACAGCAACATGTGCGTTTCTCTTTGCAATAGATTTTTTTGTTTTTCCAACTCGTATTAATATGCATTTGTATTAATTACTGGGGGTTTGCGAGTATACGTTTTTCAATTTGACTTAAGTCTAATTCGAATAATATAAAACACTATTTTTACTACTATATTTTTAAGATGAATTTCTGACCTAGATCCACGCATAAGCCATATATACAAAAATATATTTTTAAGAATTACAGTTTTTTCTTTCTTTTTTTGTAAAATAGGATTATAAAAGTCTTGAATTTTAAATACGTTTGTCAGTAGTTTTAGTATCTAGTCTCGTTTGGGGTAACGCTTGAGTTTATGCATTTAATTTTGAGAATGGCATGTTTTATTCCAGATTGCATTACCAGTGTATCATGTATAACAATATATATTTCTTCTAGTTTAAAATGTCATTAATTGTAACACGTCTCGTTAATATTTCTCTTACAAGTGCACGTGTTGAGCGCAGCTGTGTCTTTGTTACAGGTTTCCGGTAGAGTACGCCGCTCCTTCGCCCCCGGCGCCCCCCAGCTCCCGACATCCGGTAACGGTAAAGATAACGGTAACGGAGTGGACGTGTCAATGACCCGGGAGCGAGGTGTGGGCACAGTGGTGTCGGGTCAGGCTCAAGGTAACGTGTACCGCAGTCCTGACGGAAACACGAGGGTCGACGCTCACGGTCAGTGGCAGAGGGTGTACGACGGACCACAGCGAGGTCAGCGCACCCACGGCGCAGGCGTCACCTTCTCCCACAGGTGGTAAACCAAGGAGGATGGACGCAAGGCAACATCGAGTGGAACTAGTCATATTTCACCGCTACTTCGACAAATTTTAGAGTATTACTTGGTATACTCTTTTAGGCATGCCATTTTCAAACATATGTTTCGAAATAACTCTAATAGCTTTGTATTAGCTATTTTTAGAGTAAAATTGTACTATAGAAATATTTTTCTTCTGTTTATGAAACAAAACTGTAAAGAAAGCCATCTTTAAAGTTTACATTTTCTTAAATTTTTTATCTGGTATCTGCAACTGTAACTTATCACAAATTTTGATTTTAAATATATGTACATAACTAACTCGAGTTTTTAATCTAAATTATTTTAAATAAAACCTTTTTAAAAAGCGTGTTGCTGATTTATTCTATTTATATATACTGTATAGTATGGCCCCTTGAGTTAAATCAAAGAACTACTGGCTAACTAAGGTTTAAAATTGGTTAATTTAAAAATTCGAAATATGGCATACCCTCTCTGCCAGCTGAAATGCTACCGTCCAGTTTTGATTTAAGGGTCTTTTAGAAAACACAAACATATTTTTATGGTTAACAATGGTAGTATTGTTCTAGATTGTTGGTGCAATTTTATAATTATAATGGATAATATACATTAATACAAAAGTGGAATCTGCAGATCACATGACTTGACTTATGAATACGTGAAAGTAAACGAGTAACTTTTCTAGCTGTCAGAGGAGGCTTTTTCAATAAAAATTGGATTATAGTTTTCTACTTCGTACCTCTCAACAATGACAAAGCGGATCGCCACTTTTATTGTTTACAGTATTTATCTTTTGTTTGCTATTTAAACCTTTCTTTCTTCTTTTGCGTGTTTACCGGTTTACTCTATTTAGTTTCGGGGGGTAGTAAGGGAAGTGGGCTCTAAATTATGAACTTCTCCGGTAAATCTGTAGAGCTGATTGAACCATGGATACTAATTATAGAATTACTTACATCATTAGTGTTTTGCCTACCAACGATAAAAAAAAAGGGCCCTACACGCGATACTTCATAATGTTTAAGCTCTACTACCGCTGCGCTGATCGTGAGATACTAATAATTACAAGGTCCATCTAGGCAATATTAAGCTAAGACACGAATATATACCTTTATTATAAAATTTAGTTGTTTGATAATGAAATAGGTATATAAAACAGATTTGTTCAGGGCTAATTTTGAGGCTGCCAAAATAATATGAGTAGTACATATTCACACGATACTTCGGAAACACAATAAATATTCAATTCATTAACAAACAACAACAAAAGCCATCATTGTATATTTTTATGCCCTTGACTCTGAATCAAAGCTTTTATTATAATCCTAGTTAGGTTCTACTTAACACTGTGTTTGGATTCCATATTCATGTTTAACCGTGATTATGGATTTTTTCTTTTTTTATGTTGCCGATTGGAAGCGTGGTTTTCTGCTAGAAGGTTCTTTCACACTGGTTGCGTGTTCAGGGCTTTTTCTCAGTTATAGTATCTTTGGGATTGTTGTTGTTATAAGGATGGCTAGCTTTTTTTTTTTTCGTTTGCTGGGCTCGAGACTCGAGCATAAAGGGTTGCTTATTTGTATTGTGTAAAGGATGGTGTATTGTGAACTAGATGGGACTCATGGGACTTTTTAGTAGCAAATAATACAAAACTTATAAAGTTTCATTATTTAAATGATCAACTCCATAATGATTTACTTGTAAAGAGATCTGGTGATACTGTAGCATGTTAAGCCGACTGTTTAACATCTACAATAAACATACTACAAATATAATTAACACAATGATTACAAATGCTAATATATTCAAATAGTATGTGGCAGGTGTTAACTCACTGTGAATTTATGTTGCCGGGAAGCACCCTAGCACCGGGAAAGCTGCCCCAGCTGACCTGCCGACACTACTAGCAATTCGACATCTTACTCACAGGCCACGCACGCTTCCAAGAAAAGGCAGATAATTTTCTCTGGGTACCACACCATCAAAGAACGCTAGTAGTCATTCAATGCAATTATTGCAACTTTACCTTCTTGCCCCCCTTATATGTCCTGGTGCTAGACTGTCACCGAATAGGTCAGTTCCGTTACTATATAAACGTCACTGCTCGCTTCACATTATATATTCTACTGTATCAATTTGACGGAGGAAGAACTAGGACGTAAACCTACATCACCGAAGAACCAACTAGTGACTATGATGTGTCAGACGTCGGTCTCACCGCCCCGTTGTGGAGGAAGCCTCTTCTGAGACTTTAAGTATCTACAATTTAGAATCTGAATTAGATTCTAAACTCCTATTATCTATGTCCATTAGACATAGTTTTTATATCAGAATGTCTGACTTGATTATTTATGTCCATCAGACAGTTTTTTGTGTCAGAATGTCTGACTTTGGATCTATGTCCATCAGACATAGTTTTTGTTTCAAAATGTCTATTTTCCTATGCTCATATGTCGTAGTTTAGATTCAAGGGCTTAATGCTCTATTTAATTAGGTCCAGACGACTTTAAATACTGGGTCAGTGTGTCTGATTTCCTTTTCTAAATTCTTAAGACATAGTTATATATATATTAGGAAATAATAATGATTCACTAAACGATATGACCACGTTTAGGATCTCTTTATGGCGAATATCAGGTTATCTAACGTTTTTTTTAATGACCTAGTTAGGTCAGTGACAGATAGCAGTCACTATTGTCTCTTTTTAGTGTATCTATTCACGGTGCGCAACCTGTGGGAGCACTGCTAGTTTGTAGTAGTGGCCCGCGGGGATAGTGTTTTGTCTCCTGCCCCTTAAGGCATCGTTTGTATCAAGTCATACTAATATTTTGTGTACTATTTATTGTGTGCCCTAGTAACGGGTGGAAATATTAATATACTATTGAATGTCCAGGCAGTACTTATTAGGAATTGACCAGCCATAGTATTTTAACAGTGTAGGTGCCTGATTGCTCGCCATTTACTATTTATAAAATGCTGGTTCCTCTTCAAGGAAATTGTTCTTTTGTTTATGTAACTCGCAGTGGAGTTATCTCAAGCTTACTAGCTTTAGTAACTATCCTTGTTTAGTCTTTATTTCTTAATATTTTATTATTTTAATATAAATTTCATTATTGTTTACTTAATTAAATATTTCTTATATTAATTCATTATTAATTTATATAATTATCACATTTTTCTGTCTACCGCCCTTTTTCGTTAACTTATTTTTGTAAAGGTGGTACTTTTTGCTCTCTTGTGTTTTACGCACGTTTCCTCTTTAGTCCGCAAAGTGTTTCTCTAAAAGGTGAAAGTGCGTCACCACCGCGGGTCACAACGCTCGTCACTACCATTTAGTATCACTTATTTTAATACCCATCTTTCTCTGACATAATTGTGTGTGAAGTGAATACCAAATAAAGACGTGTGGTTCTTCAAGCTCATCATTACAACCCCAGGTAGGCCTACTTGGGTCACTCATCGGATTTTCAGCAGCAGGTAGGATCAAATACGTCTACTTACGCACACATTAAAATAATTAATTCTCTCTCTCAATAAAATTAAAATCAATCCTTATAGTAACTCTATAAAATTAAGATTAAATACCCCATGTTACTATTAACTTTAATTTCTTTATTATTCATGAATAGCCCTTTCAGGTTTTAGTCTGGTATTCTCTAGGCTCGATTGTCTTTATGTATTGTGGCTTAACCTTAAATTAATTTTAGTAGGTTATTTTTGACAGCCACCATGTTGAGGCAGACGCTTCTTTGTAGGAGAATGAGCGTGAATCCTAATTTACAGAGTCAGTAAACTAAACCATATGTTCTATCTTTCGTCTGTTAGTTCCTTGTCATCAGGGTGCTTATTTCTATTCCTGCCTATCGGGAAGTATACGACTATGATAAATGAATAGAGTTTAAATAGCAAAGGACTGTTCGAAATAAAATATATTTAAAAACGTATGTAATTATATTTCTCTTATGTATCATCCTTCCCACAACTTCCTTATTTAACTTTGTTTGTAATTGTAATCGTCACTTCTTCTACTTGATAGGAGAAGTGAGGATTCAATACTATAGAAGGCATAATTCGTCCTACATATATGAAAATGAACCGAGAGATGGTCGCCAGGTTACTTTAATGCTGCCCAGGAGTTCTGGGAGAGTGCCTGATCCTGTCTGAAAATAGGCTGAGTCATTTCATTAACAAGATTTGTTCTGTAGATTTGGTGATGTTTAAATGATACAGAGTTTATTAATTATTCCATAAAATGACATAACATAACATTCATTAATCATTGATATTACAGTGTTATAGTATATATCCGGTGCTTGGTAACAGGGGCAATAACCCTCATTGTTACCTTTCATTGCTATAATACTGTTTTATATTTGGCGCATAGTGCCAGAGGGAATAATTCATGTTATAATGTTTTTTTAATGTGTGTAGCCTTGCCCATACCAAATTCAGGCCTGGTTTAGATAGGTACTATGTTATTAATTTATTGCATACCTGTTGAATGAAATCGGTTCTAATAACTGATATTGTGAAGTTTTGTGTAGCGCTACTTTGTCCTTTAGACTGGGTACAGCAATTCTAAATGGGATTTTCTTTTGCTATAAGCAAATAAATGTTTGTGGTGTGTGGTTTACTCCAAGTTAAAGCTTGTTTTATACGACTTTTATCCCCTTTATGCAGAAAGGGTATCTGCATCGACAGAGGGAACAAACCAGGGGTCCTGAGATAAACATTTTTTGCAGTATTCTCAATGTGTTTGCCAAATATTGAGGTAACAGTTTTTTTTTTCATTAACTTGATTTTCACCTTCTGAGAGGAGCTGGGTATTACAAGATACACTAGATTTTTTTCCACAATTGGTTTTCCACCCTATATACTAGAAAAATCTAGTGATTTTTCCATTTATTAGGATCCTTTATATGGTACTATTAAACTGGTTGAATTTCATGTAAAACCTCACCAGTAATAAATTCATAGTCTATAGCTAAATTTTCATACACTGGTATTTACTTTGCTAAATTAAGGCTTCAATCCAATGCTCGAGTATGATTGTATCATTGTGTACCAGTATGTGAACACAAAGGCAGGTCTACAAACAAAGGTGCAAATCTTAAATGTAAACGATATATTTGTTGCTACAATCTGATTTTCATAGGATTTTCATTGAAAACTTGAAACCCATGTTGCTACAATGACATAAATAAAAATATCACTATTGTATTTATATTCTTATTCTAATTAATTAATAAAACAAAAACTATACAATTATCCATAAGGAATTATTATTGGAATTATTAAATAACTTTTTAGTTAATAAAGCAAATAAAACATTTATAAAATGTAAAATTTTAATGACTTGCGATCAATGTTGGTGGTTGAAAGTGTTTTTCCTAAATGGTTTTATGTGCGGTGTCGTCCTTATCTCTCATCTCAGTCCATCTTGCCTGCTGAGACCTGGAAATATGTACAGACGCAGTTAAGTGTCAAAGAACTACCCTCATATTAACATTTGCCTAAAAATCCTCTGCTATAAAATATTCATACCTATTCAGTTCGATTGAAACTTGATGAATATTATTAAAATTTAATAGTACGTTATTTCTTAGTGTCTAATAATTCATAAATACATTTGTCACAATTTAATTTCTGCATAATTTTTCCTATCCTAAGTGACAACCCTCTATAGTCTATAAGATTAGACCCTGGCCCATATAATCTCCCACATAAGATGGCCATACCAATAGATTCGTTAATATTTATCCAAAAAACCCACTTTGTTTGAAATGGCATGATCTAGCCTAATATTTTGAAAGATTTTAGCCACGTAAATGGACGTTTTATCGACACGGCATGCTCAAACTTAGTATATGGTAAATTTGGTATAGCTCAAATAATATTGTTGTTGAGCTTGATTTAATGTAAGTTACTATTGTAAATAAATTTGTTAAAGCACTGTGAATAATTCTGAATGCACATACCTTGTTCTTCAAAATTCAAAGTTATCAGAATAGGACACGTCAGAAATGTGAGAGAAGGGTTCTGACTGTATTAGGGATGTCATTTCTTATCCCTTGTACGTTTTTAGAATAACATGGTTAGATCTATACAATATAGCCTAAGGAAATTTTCGGAAACTTTTTAACATCCTGTAAATTATATGTAAGCACGATAGAGACCTTATAAAGATTTTCGTTTCACTCTCTTGCACTCTTTTAGAAATACACCAATCATTAATAAAATAACTAATATCTTAAAAATAGTAACATCTAAGTTTTAAAATACAGCAGGTAAACGACATAAAGTGGCGTGCTACAAAGGTACTCTATATTATATAGTAAATTTCGTTTTGAAATCTAACTTCTTCATCCCTACCTCATTAACGTAATAAAATGCTTCTATCTTAAACTGATACTAAGATTTGATGGTAAATAACTATAATAAATCTATTGTTTATGTGTCCTTATATACGGTAAGTCTTGACTTGTTTGCACACTCCAATTTTTTTTACATATTTGATGGCTAGAAAATATAGCATAATACTTTGATGTATTCGTAAGTAAAGGCGTGTGATTATAAACGGCCATTTTTGATATATTTTATTTATAACTCTAAAATAACGCTAATAATAAACCGTAGCAAAATTTTAACATACAGAACGCGAAAAATATGTTTGTATTTTCTAAGAAATACTCCAAATGTCCAATCATAAGAAAAAATTAAGGTATAGATAGATAGACATGTGAATATATTATTTTGTGCAATGATATTTTGCTCGTAAAATAATAAAATCCAACAGCTTGACAAAAAAATATTATAATATTTGCATTTATTTTAGGTTCTTAAAATTGATGGTGTACTAAATAAAGAAAATGTTGAGTATTTATGCTAATATTCACTAAAATAATAATACGATGGTCATAATTTACTTTAGATCACCAATTGGTATTCAAGCCACGTAATGGCCCTTTCGGAAATAAACCATCACGTAACTAAATTAGCTGCATACTTCATTTTGTCTTTTAAAGTATATTAAGAGTATTTCTCCCCTACTCAAATGAGAATTTCTCATTGAGAAATCTATCTTTCTATTTAATATCTAATGTTTAGCCCACACCTAGAATACTCTAAATCTCATCAACGCTTTTCTAAGAGGTTTTTTTTCTTTTTCAAATAAACCTTAAAGTTCATCTTGCTACTGAAGGATTTTTTTTAGATATGAAACATTTTGGGAACACTGCTGTTTTATAATTTAGCTCGGTTTGCTAATAATTTATAGTTTTATTTCACTTGATGACAATTTTGATAGTTTACTTTTGCATTTTGTTCGTTTGAAACACTCGTGGAATACATCCGGAAAGAATGGCTGATATCAGTGGAGAGAGTGAACACCAAGATATTACAAAAATGAAAGTGAGCACGCTATACTTATAATGAAAACTCTATTGTTAACATTTCAATGCTTGTTCCTACTGTAAGAATATAAACTATTATTGATAGTGTTATACTAAAATAGAGGGAGTGTATCCTTAAATTCATATCAAATGTTTACTCTAGCTCTTTAGGGATGGGGGATGAGATTAATTTGTTAAACTATATATCTCACTTTCCCGAAGGTGTAAGCAAGAAACTGCATAGCCTATAGCAAAAAAAAAAAAAAAAA
>CABFWB010000131.1:399961-415461 GCA_902151455.1 Timema bartmani | reverse complement strand
AAAAGTACTTAATCCATCCTCACTATCACACACTTTCCTACTCCGGCATACTCCACCTCACTTCAACAACATCTGTATACCGAGTCATACATGATATTTTATTCTTAAAACTCTTAAGTGTTTCTATTTTTCACACATTCTTCTATTACATTTATCCACGTCTTACATGGCCTACCCCTTTCTTTTGATCTACATACTCTACCTTCATATATTTGCTTCGTCACTTGCTCCACACTCAACCTCTCAACATGCCCAAACCAATATAACATCCTTCTTTCACATTGACCTACCTATTTGATCTCAAACCACATTCCATTAGCATGCATTCATTGCTAAATTGCCATACAAGTTTTTCCACATAATTTCTTAGATATCTCATTCCAAGTGCATTCACCTTGCTGTTGTGTTTTTCCCGACAACCCTACGCTTCTCATCCATAAAACAATGTTGGCGTTAACACACTTTTATATACTGCCATTGTTGCCTCTTTCGATACTACTGGTACTTCATTTTTGCAATAGTCCACATACATCCAACTTCTCTCAGAGATGCATTCACATATCTGTTGATTTCATCATCTATACTTCCATTTTTACAGAACATAACATTCTGCCCAGATACACATCATTCAATTGTTCTAACAGTTTCTACTAAGCTGACAATCATTTCCTGATCCGTCCTTATCAAAAACTACCACCTTAGTTTTTGAAACATTTATACGAAGATCCATTCTGCCTGTTACCACATTCAAACAATTTAATGAATTCTGAAAGTCATTTTCATTCTCAACCATTAATACGGGTAACACTTAACCTTGTCTAACTCTCTGCTCAATGTCAAAACATCTACCCTAAGGTGACCTGGTGGTCTAGGGGTAAGGTGTCTGACTTCTATGCTGAGGGTCCAGGGTTCAATCCTCGGTCCCGGCACAGATTTGTCAGATTGCCAAACCCTTCCTTCACCTCTGACAAGATGTGTATTAATCACAACTTGTGAATGTGAGGAATGCCAGGCCTCCATTGTGGTTCGGATTCCACGTTAAACTGTAGGTCCTCCATTTAATCTCTCAATCACCCTAACATTGCACATTAGCGTAAGTGCGTATAACCCGAACGGGTAGTAAGGCGCGGGGCTAATAATAATAATCTACCCTAATACACGCTTTTATTTCATAATACATCACTATACTTAGTAGGCCCTATATAATTTATGTTTGTTATACCTACTTATAATTTAATTATAATATTATTTACTGGACATGTTAAGCTAGGTACAAAACAAAAAAACAACAAATAGATAAAGTATTATTTTCTCTTCCTTAATGGGCCTCAAATGGGATGGTACACCACAGAGCTGGCTGTAATACCACAAAATTTATCACTTTGCTTTTTTGTCACTAAAATAATGTTCACTTATGTTGTTAGGTAGCATTTATAGCGATTAGTGACCTGATAGGCTTCCCTGAAGATGGGGTTTCATGTAGTTGATGATACCTTTCAGGATCACTGTACTGGAGTTGTAAATCAGCAGCTTGACAGACAAACTTCCAGACGTTCGAGATTCGGTTTTTATCCCGGCACTGGTGCAATGGAGGTTGTTTTACCGTCATATAGTTGAATGTTGGTACACTTACTTAGATTATAGGTGGTATGAAAGAGAGAGATAGAGTGTTGTTTAAGTTTTAGTGTGGTGTTGATTTTATTTTACTGTCCAACCCTAACCCTCCACTAAAGCTCCACTCATGTTATGGCATTATTTCTTGGTCAAAAGACTGCACACTTCTCTTAAATGGTAACTTTTAGCATTATAACCACACCTAAACTATCATTAAAACTAATTATACTAGAACTTAAACAACAGAATCTTTATAGGGCTAATATACGATCAGTCAGACTGTCAGTATTAATTAAATTAATTTATTAATACTGACAGTCTGACTGATCGTTTAGGGACCTTATTAGACAATGCCACATTTTCTGGCAAATTTGTAAATACAGTGATGTGCTTTCCTAGAAGTTAGTCTACAATAAAACATATTAGGTACCTATCTAAGTATATTTTTTTATGTTAGCCTATATTTATTTAATGTAATTTACAAAAATATTTTTTTGTTAAAGGCAGGTATGATAAACCTAAAGTTAACAACTTGAATTTTGTTTGTTCGTTTTATTTGTCTTTAAAATGAGCAGTTAGCTCGTTACATTAAAGTTACAAAGAAACAGGTTCAGTTAACCATAAAAAAAAGACTAGTACAAAATACATACATATAATAGAAGATAAGTTTGAAGGTGGGGGGTGGGGGGGAGGGAAGGTGAATTGATTTTACATTTTATGAATTTATTACATAAGATATCATTTATCAATATACACTATAAAATAGAAATCAAACCACATTCTAATCAATTTGTTAACGTTGATTTAGTCGAATCATCACAATGTTAGGCCTATATACTTAGGCCAAGTGAGGGTCATTGGTATGTTATTGGCCTACAGTAGCTATTCAGTAGCTTGAATTATTGCTAATCACCTCTTAACAAACTTTGTCAGTTCAAATATCACTGTGTTTCTAGAGCAGGCAAAAACATAAGCGATTTTGACTAGAGAAAACAACATTAAATAAATTATTGATAATATAATTATTTACAGGTTGCCGACCTGAAAAGAGAACTTAAAGTGCGGAATTTGAACACATCTGGCAATAAAACTGAGCTCATAGAAAGGCTACAGCTTGCCATTCAGGGCGTCGAAACAGGTAAACTTTATTGCAATTGTTAACAATTTTATTTATAAATTCAATAATTATATGCCCGCTAATGTAAGTGGCTTGTTATTAACAATAGCTTGAATTGTATATTTTTTCCTATACAATATTATGTTCTAATAACAATACTCTTATGTTACATATTTGTGCTTATTTTTTTTAGATCAAGATGTTGTGCTAGGTGAGACAGAATCAGTTGCAGAGGAAATACTTGACGAAGATGATGTTTTGGGGGTAAATTTAATCATCTTAATGTTCATCTTTTCTTGGCATGGGTTGGTTATTTATAAATTTAATAGATTATCCATTTGTTGCTATTAGAACCATAAGTGGCTGATAAAAGGTTTTTTTGGTGCATTTTACTGGCACGTGTATCTTCAAGATCCAGTAGTCTGTCCATGGGAGTGGAAGGGGAGGGGTATACGGAGGTTTTAAGACCCCTAAAATGATGATTTTTCAAGATATCTCTTATAAAACCAAGGCCACAAAAAGTACCTAACCGTGAAATCAAGATCAGAATTTCTTCTTCTCACTTTTGCTAAAAGAACATTGTATTTGATCTCAAAAGATGAAATTGTGATATTTGCAACTATATGTTACCTCTGTCTGAGCCTTGACCACAGACAAGGTATCCAATACATCAGACCCACAGTCTTTAGGTTAAATTGATTGTGCTCATTGGGAGAGCTTGAGTCCTTCAACTCGGGGATCGCTACATGCAGCCCCAAGCGACAACATCGCTATCAAGCAGGCATTTTTAAAATAGTTCATTTAAAAGATGGTTTTACCAGAGAACATAAAAGAATTGCCTTCTAGTGTCAATATACTGGCGTTCACAAAGCAAACAAGCCAACTCAAACGGCAAATTACAAAGAAAATATACAAATACAATGGTTCTGTTTTTGTTTGAAGGGATGCTTGCAAATTGTAGTGTCTGGGTTCATACCTTGTAATTTGCCTTGGCTAATATCGTCCCTATTTTCTAAACCTAATAAATGTATTATAGAGTATTATAGGAACAATTTGAAGAAGTTAATGATTCTTATTGTTCTTTGATTGTTATAGTTATAAAATTGTTATAGATATAAAATATTCAGATTAGTTTTGTTCAGATAATGTTTTAATGTTGTTTTTAAATAATTACTAATCAGTTAAATTCATAACAATATTATCAGTATTATGTTTTATGTAATCAATAAGTAAACAAAAGTATTATTCTAATCTTGGAAACATAAAACATATTGCTACAAATATTATTTTCTATTGTTTAAAATTGCCCCCAAGATCCCCCCAAGATCCCCCCTATTAGACCATGAAAATCCTTTTGATTAACTTTTAGAGGTATCCAATATTCAAACTCCCTTCCCCACAAAAAAAAAACTTATGGTAGTAGTAGTCATTCTATTCCTATCAATGCTCTTATCTCCTTTTAATTTAATGAGTCAGCTTTGATTACTATCCAACACATTAATATGACTGTTAATGATTTTTTTACACTCTTCTGGTTTTCTATATTATATTTTATTACATTATTATGGGCTTAATTTTATAGCTTTAATTGTTATTCTTATAACTCAAACATTAATTTAGTTTCTAAAATGGCCTTACATCGACTTTGAAGCAGATAAGACAAGAGGTAAATGGTTTTGCTGCCCTCATAAAAAAAATACAAGGGAATTTACTTGCGACTCAATAGTAGCATGCGTAAAAGACTTCTAGTGCCCAAGTGAAAAAAATAAATACGTATTTGGTAATTTTTTATTTATTTCACACCTATGCTTTTGTACTTGATTCCCTAGAGTCTAGACATACGTGCAAATACCTTTGACCACTTAATTTGGTTGACATTCTTATGATGTCCCCAGGATGAAGAAGCTCTTGAAGAAGACGACATTGGCGACATCTCCAAGGCTGATGACAGTATAGAGGAGCCGACAACTCCGACACTCAAGAGGAAACTGAGCACCGACTCTGGGAAACCTCAGGCTGGAAAGAAGATAGTGTTGAACCGCAGCGTAATCTCCACCTCTCCAGAGAAGGAGAATGTGATCTCCGAGCCAGCAGCGGAAGAAGCAGTCGAAGCGGAAAACAAGCAGGAAGAGGATGGTAAGAAGAAAGTTGTGAAGATATCGGCCCTTACTGTCAAAGAGGTATGCACAATATTTTAGAAAAAGATTTTAGCACCACACTTTACAACCTTATGGTACACACTAATGAGCTATGGATTAGGAAGGCTGAATTTATAGGAAATGTATCCGCAGTTGCATGGAGGGAGAGTGGAAAACCATTTTGGAAAAACCACCCTCGATACACTCAACCGGGTTTTGAACCCCGATCTCCCTGTCATTGGTAATCTATTAAACTCAAGAGTGATAACTCAGAATTTGCAGCCACCGAAGCAGGTTTCGTATGCAAAATAAGTGGTGTTTTAAGCTCAGTTTTCATGAATGACCATTTATTGTAGTGGCAATTTGTGTCTCTTCACACAAACAATGCTTTACCGTAGTGATGAATTGCTAGGTTGTGTTCCAGCAGGGTATTGGTGGAAAATTGGTGTTTTTAATTAAAAATCAATGAAAAAAAAGATGTTAACTAATGAGTCTAATTTTTTTTAATGTAAGTTTAAGGAAATCTATTCTTGCAAATGTTTAGTGTTGTATCCAAACAATTTCTATTCCAGTATCACTAAGGTAAGTATGCTGGATTATCCTCCCTAATTTTAACCAAAACATCACTCCAAGCATTATTTTTCTTTATTTTATCCTCCCTTTTTCATTCTTTAGATCATCAGTGGATGTTTTCCCCCTATGTGGTTCGTCTGGCACATCCCGTTTAATTTCTGTTGATCCCTTCAAGCTTCTCCCTCTGCCACGTGTCTCTAGTCCACTCCTTTAGGCTCCATGTCTCGTGTTTTATTCATTGTGATTCAATACAATACCGAATTAAATAAATTAACTATTAATTAAGAGAGACCAAAGAAGAGATGGGAGGAACAGATAGCAGCAAGTGTGCAAGTGGGAGGAGAAGAGGGAAAGAAAGTGCAGGAGGAAGAATGGTGGAAGGACAGAAGGAGATGGAGTGATTTTACTAAACGGACCTGACCACAAGCTGGAAACGGTTCATGATGATGACGAATAAAATTTTGAATTTTTTTTATATGGAATTCAAAAAGCATATTTTCCCCAAAAAATACCCTATACTTATACTTTTTTACTTGATCACTCTCTAAGTATAGATAAAAAAAAATCTAATGTCACCCAAAGCCTATTATAACAATATACAATTGTATACTAGTAGACTTGGAATCTAAAACCTTTCTTTGAAATGTTTCTTATCTGATCACTGTTCCTGTTTTAGAGACTCGAAATGCGCGCACAAAAATTTGGTGTGTCCCTTTCTGTGGATGCTAAAAAAGAAGCCAGAGCAGCAAGATTTGGTATTCAGTCATCGTCCATCAGTTCTACTAATGGGGTAGGTTCCAAGAACTTTATGAAGTCATATAAATGTTTACAAATCCATTTTGTGTCTCAAGGTTTCTTAGCATAACTCAGAGCATTGGTGGTTAAAATTAATATCCAGTTTTTTAATTCCTGCCTAGGACACATTTTTCAAAAATATCACTCCATCTTGTCAGAAGTTATGAACTAGTGTGTAATTTTAAATAATATAATTTATAACTATAGATGGGCTGAATCCTAACTAATAACATTTGGATTTGATTTTTATGCAATTCTCTTGATTATTTTAATATTAGAGAGCATCATCTCTAATTTTCAACATAATTTTATGTTAGTTACTTTTTGTGTGATTTCAAATGTGTTACTGACTTAGATTAATGACGTTATTGAAACTTACTTTTTTTTAAAAATAAACACACACATATTTAAAACTAACTTACATTGATGTTTAAGAAATTGATCACTAAAACTATGGCAAAATACACATGCAGAGATGCCAACATAAAATATATATTTTCCATAGCTTCCACTGGTTTGAACTATAAATTACGGCTTACAAATTTAACCCCTTTTTTATATGGATTCTTAAAATCTCGCAACAGGTGTAATTTGAAAATATTTCAAATTAACTAATGAACACACTTAACTACTTCATAATGTGTAACTATGTGCCAACATAAATATAGATCAATTGTACAATTTGTAGTGCCATTTGGAAAAGAGTTAACTTATTTATGCGGATTGAATCAAAGCGTTCAGCTTATTTGCTGTCATTTCTTTCTTAAATTCCTGTTGGCTGACTACGCAATTTTGATGTGAAGCTTTATGGAACTATTTATTACAGACGCATCTTTTTGATTTGTGGGCTGTATCAAATTGGAAGTTTTTAATATTCCTTTTTATTAATTGTAATGTTTAAATTAATGTTGTTTAAAAACCTCTTTTAAGTTTATTTTTTATCTACACTCTTAATGAAAATTAATGAAAAATGTTTACCAAGTAATATTTTTAATGACAATTCAAATTCACGTTGAGTTTTGGTAACTGCTCAGCTTTGAATATGATTTTGTCTTAATTTTTTATTTGTTTTTCTTTAGAAAGCTCGTGAGTTTAATTAAATGTATTCAATATGAAGAATTTTTATTATATTAAATAGAATCCGTCAATATTTTCTTTTGTCTATTTAAAAGTTGTACGATTATATTAAATTTATTTAAAGATTCGAATTTATGTAAAATTTCATTCAAAATTTTATGTTTGAAGTTTGTATTTAAGGACGTTTTATGCTTGAATCTATTACAGAAATTCAAATTGAAATATTTCTAGCACAAATATTTTTCTCTATTACTCGAACTCGAAAAATAAGCCTCTTATGTGTTCATCAAATTTGATTCAAACTCGACTTGAAATGAAAGATGCCTACTGGCTCACCCCTAGAAAAAAAGTTTAAAAAAATATTGTGATGTTAATACTTATGAACGGTTAGGCTTTACTTTTAACACTGACTACTGCTTAACTCTTATCGTATGTTGACGTGTCTGAACTTGCAATTCAAGACTATTTATTTTTGGCACTTAGGGTGTTGATATTTGATAAATAGGATAGTAATACTATAGCTGGGACAAACCATCAAGCATTATTTAGTTAGATTTTACTTTCTTTTCCAGTCTACTAGTGTAGACACATTGAAGAAGCGGGCAGAAAGGTTTGGAACTTGTGTATCCAGTGTCTTAACAAAGGTAAATGATAAGTAATTATTAAAAACAAATGTAAAACTCTTTAAGCCTTTGTGAATTCAATATTTTCAATCTCATATCAAATCCACATCTTTGCTTATTGACTCAAATCCAAAAAGAAAATTTTGTAATAAAAAGGTATAATTAAATGTTACCAAATCCAAATCGCATGCTAGGCTAAATTATATATATTATTTAGAATCAAATTTAATAAAAATATTAGTCCCTCAAAACTGTGTTTAAATAACTAATATATCTTTAATAATATGCAATTTTGCAAGTTTCAATGGCCAAGTAAAAAATTTTGCTCTTAGATTAGAACTTAATATTAAATTCATTTGAATCCTCTGATGGAACTTAATGGGATTTGAAACTTTGAATTCGATTCAAACTATTCAAATATTAGGATTCAGTAAATGTTCAGTGAAGAAAGCCCACCTAGTTGTATGTGTGAGACATTAACCTACTCCATTTGTTTAATAAACTTAGTAAATAAATAAATATAAAACTTTTTTTTGTTTTACTGTATCTGTGACTTTTTTTTTACTAAAGAAGCCAGAAGAAAGGAAGAAGATGTCACCTTTGTGCATTGGATTCTCTCCATATTTTTTCCTCTTTCCCAAGGTGGCTTTTCTTCACTCAATTTTTACTCAATTACCTAGTCTATCTTTCACATTGAAAATAGGATAGAAGGAAATGGCCTACACACCAGAAAACTGTACCCCGAAAATTTCATAACCATGTGTTTAGTTGTGTTTTTAATTACAAACTTTGAGGTCTACAGTTTTCAGGTGAGTGTGTGAGCCTTGCCCGTCTATCGTCCTGTCAATGATTCATTTAAAATTGCTGTTTGGCGCCATTTTTCCTAGTCTATCTTTCCTTATTTTGATCAATTTTCCATTATTGTATAATCATTGGGTCTCCTCATTGTTAGATCTGTAGTTTTGAATCGAAAACAGATTCTAACAATATTCAAATGGGGATTCAAAATTTCAAAGCTTCACACAGGCTTTAAAAAAAAATTGTTAAAAATTGAAAACTCATTTCTACATATTGTGCTGGTTGATGCCAACAGTTAAATTAATTAAATTAATTTAATATAGTAAAGTAAAAAGTAAAGTTATCATTATTATGATTACTACCACTATCAAATTGTCACAAAGTATAAATTAATGTAAATTTAAAATGAAGTATATTGGCATTACTTTACTTTGTGCTTAATTTTCTTTTAAGTTCTGATTTTACCTTTTGCCACAAATTTCAAGGAAGAATAGCGACGCTTGAGAAGGCGGTCAGTTGGATTGAAAAGCCAAACACAAGCAAGTTAATATATTTCATTGATTAATATTAATTATAACATATTGTGCTCCATTGTAATAAAACAACTTTTAAAATATCTTCTCCCTTACTAAACTACTTGTTTTAATTAATATAAATCACGGGCATGGTCTTTTACCATGTAAAAACACTATTTTATCCATTCAAAATACCATCAATATACCATCAGTGTTTGCTCCATAGGTTGATGATGAAGAGAAGTTGAAAAAACGTCAACAAAGATTCGGTCTTGTAGAACCCCCAAGCAAAACAAGTACCCCAATATCGTCAGTTTCTACAGTTTCTGCATCAGACGATAAGAAGAAGCTTAGGGCTGAGAGGTTTAAACTGAATAAGTGAATTGTGTTTGTACCATTTTTTCTTCTTATGGTATAAAAAAAACTAAATTTTAACAAAGTGTCCCAAAAAGTCAGTGTTTTCAGTGGACTACAACTGTACAAAAGGGAGTTAGACAATTTTTTGGACATACATTAGTTTTAATATTTCTTTTTTCAAATTTATGAGCAGTTTTGTTTAACCGTGTTAAACAAGGTTGTTTTTTTTTTCAACAATATTGACACAAAGCTGTATCATAATTGCTGCATTTGGACTTTATACTGTATCTAGTTTTAATTTTTTTTAATGGTGACTATTTTAATTTTGTAAAGTTTGTGGAAAGTAATTTTGTTTTGTTTTTTATTTAAATCAATTTATATCGGAGATTAAAACATCTGTAATTTTATTTTTAGAACAAATGACAAGAAGAGAAATGAAACTCTGAATACTACTTACTTATAGCACTAGGAACTTGAAATTTCATAGCCACATTTACAAAAGTATGCCACCCATCCCTTTATTGAGCTAGTTTTTTCCAGTCCACCTCATTACACCCTATCCCTATCTTGAGCTAGTTCTATCCACTCCACCTCATTACACCTTATCACTTTCATGTCTATTTTAATGTTATACTATCAGCTGTGTCTAGGTCTTAATAATGGCCTCTTCCCATTGGGTTTGCCAGCCGGTACTCTGAACATTGTTCTAGATTATTCCATTCGCGCTGCATGCTCTGCCCATTGTAATCTGCGAGATTCAATTATCCTAACAATGTCTTGTGATGAGTTCAGAGTAACTAAATTTTACTAAACATTCTTGTACAAAACTATAAATATGTCAAGCTCTCATGCGCATGGGTATCTATTAAAATTTCAACTTAGTCTTAAATATTGTATTACTCATGTATTCTAAAACAACTTAGTGTATCTAACCAAAATTTGAACCTCAATATTTCTGTTACCTGCAAAGCAGACAAGATGAGACTGACTCCTTTGTCTGAGTTCTCACTGATGCGGGTGATAAAAATAGATAACCCTGCACTCTCTCTTTGGAGCGGGGTATACCCAGCAACATGAGCATGGCGAGCTGATAGCATTCAAATACATCAACTAAGCTAAAGCTTTTAACATATACTCGGGCTTTAGCTTTAAAATTTTGAGCTTCTTTTATAAGGATATTACTTTGTCTCTTATATATTTTTTATGAATTTTGTTTGTGAATTAAGCAATTGGGATGAAGAAAAAGGGAAAGTAGAACCCAACAAAGAGGATAGCATGCAGACATCCGGCTATTGGTTGTTGAATGGAGAAGAGGATAGAAGATAGAGATCAATACTTTCTCATATAATTTATTTCTTTAAGCAAATCTCTTTTCACTTTTTAAGGTATATGTGGTTGTATACAGTCAAACTTGATGACAAGGATGGATACTACGAGATTGGGGCTATAATGAGCAAAAAAGCCATTATGATTTTAATTTGAGTATTCCCATACAATTATTCACTTTTATAATAAGAATATTACATGAATAAACCGTCTAAATTTTGGTAACTATTAAAACATTTTTAATTGCTCAGAAAGTTGCAAATATCAAATTCTTGCAATAGACAAGAAAAAAAGCAATTATCTAGCTTTTATGAACACCTGCATCTGGCGGGTTTCAATAAAACAAAAACAACTTAAACTAGGTTGAAACTAAATTTTGATAATCACATTTACTTTTAGCGTGCAATCCAAATATTATCTATAATCCTAATACTCCTATGGCTAGAATAATAAACCTGCCTGTAATCCACTCCAGGCTGTCATTAAGTTAAGAATTCCTTGGGGACCGTCTCCCTTTTATATCCCCCAGCCATGCTCCCCCACTTAACCCAAATACTGCCACAACTATAAAATCAGCTAAAAACATGTCTATCAACAAGATTTGAGGTCCCATCTTTCATAATTTTAAGCAAATCTTGTTGGTTATACTGACATAACCAAACATCTAAATGGGTGGCAAAGTAATGGTCTAGAACCCTTGGTTGACTACCAATAAGCAGCACAATAGCTCTAAAAAAACTTTTAATTTTTGTCTCATATTCAATATATTCTTGAATATCCTTAAGGATTCTCAGATTTGAATGTTCCACCCCTAATAGGGGTACATTAGAATGCAGCCATCAAAGGTGACATGCATCTGGGGGGGGGGAACAATAAAGTAATATCCCAAAGACAACTGGAGTTAATCCAAGACAAAAATAAAATTATTATAATGACAAAAAATTAGGAATTCGAGACGCGAATATAAAAAAGTATCGAGACACAAGACGAAAAAATGTCCTTTGAAAGTAAAAAAAAATTAAATAATGTTTATTATAATAAATATATAGTTTATAGAGTTCCTTTTTGACATTCGAGCTGGCACTTGCTTTAGATTGTCTTATATATAGTTCATTCAAACCCTTGAGATATAACTCATACATGCTTTAAATGCAATTAATAAAATAGTGATAGGTAATTACAATGAACACCATTTATAATTTAATTTTGTACTGTAACACCTTATATTGTCAAAGTTAGATCTTGAAAAACAATATTTATAACCAAAACATTTCTTAACGAAGACTGTTTTTGGGGCGTGGAATGTGGCTTATTTTTGGGTTACTGTGGTATTATTAGAAATAATAAATTCCTCGTTTGGGTTTTTAATTTCTTAGGGCCATTATTTGCTTGTTTTTTTTATTGTTAAGGTCTGAAGCATGTTTCCATTTCCGCCTCAGGATACACAAAGAGGCCAGATGACTCTTACAACTACATTGATGACGACAGCTTTATTTTCCTGTTTGACAACGTTTACATTGAGCAAGAAAATGAATCGGCGGATAACTCTAGGGAAAGTGGAAGTGAAAATAAAAGTAAAATTGATAGCATGGACCATCCACTGAACTATGATTGTAATTCTCTGCCTCTGTACTATACTATAAACAAAGGGAAAATGTCGCCATACGGCTGTTATTATTTGTAAATTGTGTTTTTTAAAGTGTTATTTCTAATTCTACAAACATTTCCATTTATTAACTTTTTTTCTAAAAGTATTTATATTTAGAAAAATGAGTGTCATTCATATTTTAAGAACGTGTGTTTTAATATATTTTTTAAATCTGAAATTTTAAAGATATGATACCTATTTACATTTAAAATAAACAAATATATACTCTTAACATTTAAAATTATAAAAATATTTGAACTCGACTCGAACTCGGAGCTTTTAGAAATACTCGACTCGAGTTCAATTCAAATGAAAAACCCAAAGCTCGCAGACCCTTAATTTTCAACACATATTTTAATAAATAAATGATGGTATAATAAGACAAACTTTCTCCTAAAAATAGCTTTGAACAAAATTTTCAGAAATAGGTTTCTAGTTAGCTATCCTTATGTAAGATTTCCTAAGAAAAACAAACATCATCTTATTCTAAAAATTGAAAAATGACACCTGGATACGGGAATCGAACCCGGGACCTTTGGCTTGGTACGCCAATGCTCTAATCCCTGAGCTATCCAGGATTCGTCCTGTGCCCAGGGTCATTCTTCACTCATATTTTAAGGCAGAGCCTATGATGGAAGTGCGGAAATCGTCGGCTACAAGTGTGTGATTATATTAATATCACGAGCTATCAGATAACGCAGCCACTTGTACAATTATTATAATTGTACGGGATTGCATATTAAGAATCAAATAGCCAAAGCTATTATTTATTCTTTTAGTGAGGATACTCCATCTAGATATCATATTCTGAAAATTGAAAAATAACACTTGGACATGAAATATATATCTATATGGAGTAATCCTCACTAAAAGCATAATAATAGCTTTGGCTATTTGATTCAAAACATCATCTTGTTAATTACAATCATTATCAACTGTTTACGGCCTGTGGCCTGGTCAGTTTAGTAAATTGCTTCCATCTTCCTTTATCCTTCCATCACTTCCATTACTCTCCTCTCACTTACACACTTTCGATTATCTGCTCCTACCTTTTTCTTGGCTTCTCTTGCGGTCTTTTTCCTACATACTTCATATCCTTCATTCACTTTGGTGTTCTCTCTTTTTATATCCTCATTACAAGCCCATACCATCTCAGTCTTGCATTATCTACTCTCTCATGTACTCTAACTCTTTCCTGGGTAGTTTGCCCAGGGACCAAAAGAATGGTAAAGCCACTTTTTTGACTTCGAGGGATTCATTATAACCTCTAGGTCAAAAACTTGCATGATAATAATACTTTCTCTTTATGATAAAGTAAAAAACAAAAATATTATAAAAACATTTTAGGGAGACCTTAAAATATAGAGCGGTATGCAAGAATGTATAGTGTAGCTTAGTGGACCAATAGTGTGGTTCAGAGCACACTATCGGTCAACCTTTTAACCTAAGATGACGCAAGCAAACCCACGCTAGTGTCCACAAAGTATTCACTTAGTCAAGTTCTTGCATACGGCCCATAGACCTGTAGATTATAAATTGCACAAAAGAGATATTCTCCTCTAAATTATTTTTAGAACAACTCCATAGACCTAATAGCAAACTTACAATCTCGATGTTTAATCCAATCGAAAGCTTTGTAACCAATTTAGAGCTATTATTAGATTAACAATAAGAAGTAAGAACAGAAGGCACCATCCATGACTTGTGAACAAACGTCACTTCAGACTTCCCTTTCTCTCTTTATCACCACATACTTTTAGTAGTTATTTTATTGTTAAAAACAAAGAGTAAAAAATTGAAGGTTATATAAATTAATTGAACAGAAAAATTAAATAGAAATAATTGTGTACACCAAAATACTAGACTGAAATGCAAAGTTAAAGTTAAATTTGGCACAAAATAGCAAGGTCCCCGACTCTAATATAAAATATCGGGATGGGTTAGTGGGGGTGATTACAGTATCAACTTAACAAAAATGAACTAAATAAAGAAATAAAAACATGGTAAAGATTGTAATGTCCTTCCTCAAAATATTTGATAAGTATGACAAAATAGTAAATGGTAAAACGTTGGCAAGTTTAAGCAGTGTTTCCGTCACAAGAACTTTAACATGAGATAGATGGACCTTATCGGCTAGTTGGTTGTTATGCAAATGCAAATAGACTTATCAAAACAATAAATGAGAAGTTTTGGTTCAGTCAGTATCACAAAATTGGAGGATTTTATTTTAAGCTTGGTGTTTGAAACTGCAAAAGATTTTTTTCTTTCCTAAAAAGTATGTTTGGTTAAGGTTTAAATATATTGTTATTGATGCTTTTTATGTTCTATAGCTAGATCTGTCAAGACTGCTAACTTAGATTTCAACATTTCTCGAAATGTTAATTAAATGTCATTCAAATTATTAATCCATTTATAGTATCAATGTTAGTGTGAAAGAGTCTGTATCTGTTTCATGTTAATGACACAACAAGCGCAATGAAGAGAGAGTGAGAAAGTTGAAAAATCATTGTATTTATAATATTTGTCGTTCAAGGTAATACATTTTAATGTACTTTCAAAAAATGTCTTAATAAAGTTTATATTTAGTTAATAAAGTGTTTGTTTCATTGAAATCATCCCAAATCTCTAATTCAAATCTTAGAAAAAATTAATGAACTAAAGAAATGCTAAAAAAAAATGTATTTTGATGTATTCATGCAGTTAAGTGTTGAATTAATAGTTTGGGGTTCGGTTATTAAGTTTGTCCAAAAATTATGTTGGGGCTGAACCAGCAATAGGTAGTAGTTGAGCTCTAAAACAAATTCCAATTCTAAACTTAAAAAAAAAAATATATATCCTTAAAATACAAATATTATAATCCTTAGTTATTCAATTTATATGGTATTTTAATGAAAGCATCAAGAAAAAGTAATAAAAAAA
>CABFWB010000131.1:360228-399517 GCA_902151455.1 Timema bartmani | reverse complement strand
ATCATACCTTCTGAAGAGTTATATTTTCCTAGTAAAAAGTTGCAAATATCGCCTGCTTTTAAGAGGATAATTCAGGATTTTCTTAATACTTGCATTAGGAGAATATAATACTCCAGGTGGTATAAAATATCATACCTTGTGAAGAGTTATGGTTTTTTTTGAACGTCTCTTGAGGACTTTTTCTTAGCAGTTGTACTGGGAGAATATTAATTTATCAGACATGTTTTTTTCTAAGGGTTTCTCTCAGAAATTGTATTTAAGGAATTTCCAGATGAGATTTATTCAGAAAATGTTACTTTATCATAATTCTGATTTGGGACAAGTTTCTAACTTTTTATGTAATATTAATATCAGATTTTATTACTGTTCTCTTTTACAGCCTATAGGGCATCTCTACAATCTAAAGAATATAGGATGGGAAGGATAAACTTTAAGGAAAATGCACTAGCTTTTGCCCCCAGTCAGATATGTAAATCACTAAAATAATCCTGCCATTAGCTGAATTTTCTTGAGCCAATTTAAAATAAAGTAATTTAAGGAAGGCTTACATTTAATATCAAATATGCTTTACATTATGTTAATAATATTGAAAGACAGCCTGTCATTTTTTAAACATTTGTTGTACATCTGTTATATTATAAACTGTTATTTATTGTGTATATCTTGACTAAGTGCAAAATAGATTTTGTTAATGAGGGAAGGTGGTCAAGAATCATAAAACAAATTGTATGGCATAATTTATTGAAAAGCAAATAATAAAATGACATGTACATATTATTTATTACACTGACGAACAAAGACCAAAATTTAATTAAATGCATAAAAAATGTCAATACTCTTATTCAAGCAGAGTACCTTTATAAAATGTTTTTCAACGATATTTCATTAACATTTAACACAGTCAATTACACTGTACGATACAGTTTTGTTATGTTAAAACATTTAATAAAAATAAAATTTTAAGGAGTCTATACAAATTTGTTCAAAAATGTATGCTAATGATACTAATTTTAGTTCTCATCTAATTCAAGACTTAATTATATAACATGGATTGTTTATGCACTTTACGTTACCCAGAATGTTAGGTTTACAGGATTTGTTTATTGTGTTTAATTTATATTTTTGTTTAATGTCTTAATTTATATATTTGTCCTGCTCTTTACAAACTATAAAATCTACAATTTATTAAATTCTTAAATTACAATATAGCCATTCTAAATATTAAAAATTAGTCATATACTATATTTATCAAATACATTTTTTTAAACTTTTTAATCCAAATTCAAATCCTTGAATCTTTAAAAATTTACAATTTTAGTTAAAGTAAAAATATTTAAAATAAAATGAAAAAAAGTTGTTTTGTTTGGGACACTGACATATTTTAAGGTGTTTATTTTGTCTCTCACATTATGAACAAAGAGAACATTTTTTTTAGTAATTACTCAAGGTTGCTATCGAACGTGAAATTAGGGCAATACAGATAAACAGGCTTCGTAATGTCATGACTAACTTCAGAGCAAGACTTCAGCAATTTGTGAATGAAAACAGATGACATTTGCAAGACGTTATTTTCCATACCTAACTTGTGTTCTAAAAATGGTTTCATGGTATAAATAACAATGGCAAAATATGCTGAATTTAATCACAAAATGTAAACAATTTTTTGTTCAAAAATACAAAAGTTATTATATTTGCAAAACCATCATATATTTCTGCCACAACCTGTACATTCCAATAATCTCCATCTCTCAAAATATGCAAAATTTGGAGTCATTTATACACAAACCTTTAATAATAATTATAATATTAATAATAGTTGCCAAGAAAAATCAAAGTCTCTAAGACTAGAGAACATAATTTAGAACAATATGGTTAATTATGTTGTAGCTGAGAAACAAATTTGGCCATCCAAATTCTGTGCTTCTTTTTGGGTCTCTTCGATCAGCCTTCACTTCTTTTCTTCCAGTTCCTAGCTGACCGTAAATCTAGTGCTCTTCAGATTTAGGTGGTTAGGCATTCTCTTTGACTCTCCAGAAAAAGCTAGTTCTCTTCCAATTCATCAAACATAATGAAAAAAATTGGCTTGCAAAACATAGGCTAACTCAACTCCATATGTCCGATGCGTTTCTGAAAAAAAAAAGAAATAAAAAATTGAATAACAGTAAAAAAAACCCTTTTAAATAGAATACAATCAGTTAAACTGAATATTAGGACTTCTGGAAGCCCGGGAAAGAACATTCTTTTGTTTTCCATGCCTATAGTGAGGATTTTGGGAACTACAAACAGAAAGTATTCACCAATACAGAGGCAAGTATTGTTGGGAGTAGACATTAAGGTGTTATGCTTGAATAGTGGTAGAATATTTGGTGAGGCCAATCATTTTGGGAAATGACTATCTGACAGAGCAGAGGATATCCCTTGATTGTGTAAATATTGTCCAGTATATGAAAGTCAACCTAAGGCCAGAGAGCCCAGGGGTTTATTTGTGGAAAGCAGTGACTGGTTCGTCAATGTGGATATTGAGACAGTATGCATTTTAGTACTTAAATATAATCCTTCAAGAGAATAGAACCCCTATACTACTAGACAAGATGAAGGAATAGAAATAGGATCCCATCCTATGGGCCAGTTTCATAGTCATATTGAGTACGCCTTAAGTGCTGCGCTACACTAAATGCAGGACAACATCTACCTAGATCAAAATGGAATGAGCCGGTTTCACATATAAAACTGCTCATTTCCATTGTCTTACAATAAGTGTTTGTATATTTTTCTATTGTTTGATGAATATTATTAATCCTATACTTCATTTTCATTCCTCTATGTTATATCTTTGAATAGTGCTCCTTTTATCTAGGTTCTCTATGCCTAGAAATTGAATTGTTTGTTGTTTTGTTTTGTGATTTTGATTGTTATTGTTGAGGTTTAGTTCTGTTTGTTTGGTTTTTTCATATCTTACATTAACCTTCCCCACTCTTGGAGGCAACAAGACCATACCTGGACCACTATATGTTTATTGTTTTCCCGCCAAGTGTCGCTGGCGTTGTGTTTTTAGTTTTTGTTGATTTAATTGTGCCGTGCACGGAGACTCGATTCAAGACAGAAGTGATAAGGTTCCGTGAACCTTCACCCGGAAGTGGTCTAGTTTTTTATTCGTGTGTGTTGTTGAAGAGGACTGCGCCAGGACACTGCCAGTCATACCACATAAAGTGAAGGTGAGTTGCCTCTATCCATTTCATTTCCACCATACAGTCCATTTGTCCGTGTTCGTAACACTGGTCCTCCAGAGGCTTCTTTCGTTTTCATTCAATTGTAAATTAT
The DNA here is from genome assembly GCA_902151455.1 of Timema bartmani. Lineage (NCBI taxonomy): Eukaryota > Metazoa > Arthropoda > Insecta > Phasmatodea > Timematidae > Timema > Timema bartmani. The sequence goes on along the minus strand of CABFWB010000131.1, from coordinate 396,196 downwards.
ACTTCACAATAAGTATAGCGCTGCATTTGAGACGTACTCTATATGACTATGAAACTGGCCCTATATGTCATTGTTGGAATAGTTGTTGAACTCACTAACCCACAGTTCTATGCTACTCACACCAAACAGTCCATTTCGGAGAGAATACATTCTTAGAACACCAGTTCAACGAGCCCAGACTGTCAGTTGGGAAGATCGATGAGGCCATTTTGACATTGATGAGAAAGAGAGCCGCAAGACATCTTCAGAAGAAAACTGCCAGTCATCTGAAACACAAGAAGAAGTGTGAACTGCCGTTCAAGCTGGGAGACAACTCTGTGTTCAATATTTTAGTAAGGAAGCTACAAAGTTATTTTCACTATATTCTGGTCCCTGTATAATTAATTAGTAGAATAATCTGCAACAATACTTTTGAGACAAAGCCAAAGCCAAGATAGAGGGTAACAATTTAAGAGGCGTTTCTAATACCCCACTGTTAAAAAATAGTTAAAGGAAGAGATTGGTATTTGTCTATGTTTTTTGCTGTATAGCAGTGTGGTTGTTTGGTTTTATTGCACAAAGAAGAAAGAAGAGGAAAAAGAAAAGAGGGAGGGATTTAGGATTTCCACATCCAGAGAAGGGGAGATCCGAGCCACAGAAGGAGGGTACACGTGACCTTAAAATAAACGAAAGAGAGAAGAAACAAGAAATATGTTGTTTATTTGCTAGTAGTATTTATCCCATCTTACCTATTGTTGGTTTTTATTGCCTCCCCCCCCACCATTTAACGAGGTGAGTCAGGTGTTGACAATGTTAAGGTCAAAGTACGGTTCTAATTTGACCCGGTGGTCCCGGGGTTAAGAGCTATTTCTTACGCTATTAGCCCCTTGATTTACCATTTAACCTGCCTATGTTTTACACCACGACTACAATTTAAATTCACATCAAAATACTTTATTTATGCACAAGTTTAGTTTAACTGATAACTTCTATAACATATTTGCCATTTCAATGTCCTAAACAGCATTTTTATGTCATGCCAAATTATGATCTTTTCTCCTCTCTCCTCCTCCCATTTACATTATTTATCCCTCCCACTTTACCTCCTTATCCCTCCAGTTTCTACTCAATCTACCTCCACTATCGCTCCTCTCTCCTAGTACTTCCTTTCAGCCTTTATTTATCTCTCTTTCTCTCCTTTATCACTATTTCACTATATTTCACTCCCCTCTCACTTATATTATATCCCTCATATCCTTCAGTCTATATTTCTCCCGTATTTACATTTGTTTATTGTCTGAATCACTACTGTCAAAAGAACTATCACTTTCAGAAGACCTATCTATCTTATTATTGCCGACACCTTCACTTAGTTTCTACACTTTCACTATCATAATCATCAGAAAAATCTACATCCTCATTATCACTAGTATCTACTAAATCATTTTCATTGTCATAATCACAAAGTATCGGTCATTTCTTCGTCAGCCATTTTTTAGGCCGAGAAACTTTATGTTTTACTAGTTGATGCCATTTTAAAGCTAGACTGTGCTTATAATTGAATTTACCTTTTCGTAAAAAAAAAATCCCTAAAGTTTTGGTTGAAATATATTGAATAAAGCTGCAAGTTCTATTCATACCGCTCCTGCCGCCTATGGAAGTAACACCTGCTATTCATGGGTAAAAAAAAAAGTTAGAAAAATAAGAAATAAAACCGCCAAGTTCTATTTATAACACCCCTGCTGACAATGGTATTAACACCTACAATTCATGAAAGAAACTAGGAAAAAAACACTAAAAAATACATAAAAATAAAAGAAACATTTGTTTTAAATATAATAAATAAAACCACCAGGTTTTATTTAGACAGCTCCTGCCATTTATGAAGTATAAGCAAAAACACAATGTGCGAGCCCTGCTCGTCAAAGTACGTCAAGGAGTTAAAAAAAATTTTTTTTTTTGTTATTCACATGTTGCTGGTCTGTATCATATTGTTGGTGTGAATGTATACATATATATTTTCACAACAGACCAGCAACATGGGAATAAATAAATATATATATATATATATGACGGTATTAATACATTTTAATAGCCCATAAAATAATAGCATGAAAATAAGCCCCGATATCATCGGCTCAAGCTGGAATCGTACTCTGACCTTAACACTGTCAACACTTGACTCACCTTGAATACCTCTGTCATAAACTCCAAAATCAGCATTTGGTCAGTGCAGCTCCGGGTAACAATGCCATTAAATGGGGAGGAGAGACAATAAAAACCAACAATAGGTAAGATGGGATGAATACTACTAACAAATAGTTTCAAAGGTGACTGGTTTATATCTGGGGGGGATCAGATTAATTGTTCAAAAGTACCCCACCTGACTGAATTCTGTTAATTATAAATCTAAAATTATAACTTAGAGAGATAAAAGAAATTAGTTATTATCTGAACAAAGGCCTATTTCTTTCAGATAAAATAATATAAATATAACAATGAATTTAGGAAACAAAGTCAAATAAACAAAAGAAAGATAAAATATGGCTGAAATCAAATTTATAGTATTGTGACTTTGTAGAAGAAAATGTGCTTTAGAAAATTAATAATATTAGTTTTATAGTTCATTGTGTTATGTTGAACCAGTAACCCTGGCTGGAACTAAACAAATGAAATGTCAAAGAAACGTTGAGGGCATTTATTTAGTTTTACTTGAGGCGATTGGCCCTTTTCATTTGGCGTGGAAATGCAGAGCAATGGGAACAAACGGTTATCTTCAAGAATTTTTATTGTTTTGTAATTTTCTTTTCGGAAACAATTTGTTCAAGAATAGAAGCATGTTGATTAAGTTATACTTTTTATACACACACCTCCTTTATAATTTTACCAGTGATCAAATATCAATAATTTTGACCATTTTCAATAGAAAACTGCCGGCTGCATAACAAAAAATAAGAAACTGTAACACCTAATAAACATTGATATACCTCAGTTTTAGCTTATGTGGTGCTGACTGACAGCTCACAGCTGACGGCTTTGAAAAGCTACCAGACCAAATTATGTATCCCTACGCCGAACCATATGATCTGAAAAAAACATGTCTTTAGCAGTTGTCACTTCTGACAGTCAAAATTTAGGTATATACCTAAATGTTGACTGTCAGTCAGCACCACATAAGCTAAAACTGAGGTATGCATTATCTTAGAAGAGGTGTTGAAAATATTACTATAAAAATTTCACTCGTTCTCAAGAAAACTGATATTTCCACAAGACATCTAATGTTTCCGTGATCCATCTGTTCTTGTTGGCGCGGAAGGATACTTTGGTCGGTTGTGAAGCCACGCCACACCTTTCACAAAATAGGTTTTAGACTTGCACGCGACAGGGCCAAGGGCCTTAATCATTAAAATTAGAAAAGGCCATGACACCAAAAAATTGTGGGTTTCTAAACTTTCATATTAAAAATAACGTACAGTAGTTTCTAAGGCACATCAATGTCTTCCGTGGAAGAAGGGGCCTGATGTGCCTGAAATTTGAATGTGAACTTTACATGTATAATTTCTGTTGTGTAGATCTTTCCTTTGTATTCTTTATTTCAATGTTTATTGACTCCAGTTGTATGGCAAACTTTTTCATTTGTTTTTTACTATAGTTGCAAGAATAATATGTTTAGATTCAATTATTATAAATGAGACTTGTCCTTGATAATACATTATACTTATTTTTCCGAATCAACTCTAATAAAAATCAACTATGCATCGCTTCTATTGTGCGTGGATAAACAATTTTAAAACCTTTATGTTTGACTGTGATGTGTGATAGAGGAAAGAGGAAAAGAGAGAGAGAAAATGGGGAGAGAGGGAGACAAGCGGAGGCCTTTCAGAAGTATGGTTTGGAGTAGAGATGTACCGCGAAAATGCAAGGGAGTGATGTATTATGTCCCAATATTGTGGTATGCATCAAAAGCCTGGGTGATGAAGGAAAGGAACAGGAGCAGGATACAGGTATGTGAGATGAAACTTCTGAGTAGGCTTGGAGTGACAAGGATGGACAGAATGAGAAATGAAATGGCGAGAGAGAGTGGAGGAGGAACCCCTGCAGTATAGGAGAGAGAAGGCGAGATTGAGGTGTCATGAACATGTGAAGAGTTTGAAAGAGGGAAGAATTCCAAGGAGGATGCTAGAAATGGAGGTAGTGGGCAGGAGGCCAGGAGGAAGACCCAAGGATATACAGATAAAGGAAGTGCAGAGGAGTGTGGTAAGGAGAGAAGTGGATTGGTCCAGCATAGAGGAAGAAAGGTGGTGGGAGGAGAGAAGTAAATAGAAAGGCTTATGATCGAGACAGATCCTGCCAGTGACAGGAAACTGTGCATGAGAATGGACCATTTGTAAATAAATATTCAAGAGTGAAAAAAAAAAGTCTAATAACCCTCAACCTTCTTGTTCCTATTTCTTTAGTACACCCTATCTACGGAGGCAGAGGTGGTAACTGACATTTAGCAGAAAGTTCTTTATTACAAACAGTGGCTGAAAGTCACTAATGTCAACCTCTTCGGAAATAACTATTGATAGTATAATATAATATTACTAAAAAAATAATTATTTCGGAATAGGTTGACGTTAGTGACTTTCAGTCAATGTTTGCAATAAAAAACCTTCTGCTGCCAATTGCCAACTCTCCTACCGTAGATGGGATATAGGTACCATAAATGTTATATTCATTAGGGAGATGATATTTAAGGTATAATGCTAATAAAAGGCACTACCTTCTAAATACATTACCTTTTAAAATGCCTAGATATTTATGTTTTTGATATTAAATTTTGTTGTGTACCTAATGTTTGTGGTTAGAATAATATTATGATTGATTTATAATTCATTTGGCGCTTATAAGCAAAGATAAAAGCTATTTCACAAGTGTCCAAAACTAGGATTTCATACATTTGATTAATGTATATCTCTATAAGGAAAACCTCTTTTCGCTTTATGAGGTAATTAATTCTATTATATTTGGAAGAAGGTATAGAAAAGGTGGATAGAAACAATAAAAGGGATGAGCACAATATGTGCTTTTACAATGAAAAGAAGAACACAGTTCACACTTTACATTGCTGCCATTGGACAAAGAGGTAATGGTTGCCTCTTAAAAAAAATTGATCGTCATCGCCCAATCCGCCGACCTAGGTTTCATTCTATTGAAACTTATCAGGGAGGTGTGTGAAACGCGCAACGCAACTTCCTAAAACTTCCTATATATAATACATTTGATTGAGAAAGTGTTTAACTATTTATCTGGCTCATCAATTACATTTACCACTAAAACATAGAACATATGAAAATTAGTTCCGATTTGATTAAATATAGGTACATTATCTTTTTATTAATTATTACATACTTAAGATGGTGAAATGAATAGGCCTAATAACAAGATTTATAAAGTTTGATTTTGAATAACGATATAATTGAAACAAAACTCACTAAATTCACAAGAGACAAACAAAGAGTTGACAAACTTTGAGTTGACTTATGTTCTTTGTATTTTAATACTAGCCCATGATCATTTGTGTTGTATGACATATTTTCTTATAAACATATAATTGTTTATTTGATAAAATTATCAGAAATTTTAATATATTAGTGTATGCAAGCATGGTTTAGTTAGGTTGTGTAAGAACCATAATTATATTCTAGCCTATGTATATTTACTAGGGCTTTACAAGTACTTTATTTCGAGCTTCAAGCTGAGCTTGTCATTAAAGCTTGCGATCGAGATCTGAACTTTTGTAGGCTAGTTTGTTTCGAGCTTCCTCTTAATGTACATACAAATCAATTTAAATAAAAAAGTAATGGTAAATATAGGCTATTTAATTTAGATAATATTTGCAATTTCACTTTTTTATATATATCATTCAGTAACTTAACAAATTTTTAAAATCCATATCAAATTTCACATTAATAAAATAAAAGATTCTTAAACTACTTTTGACTGGTTAACTAATTTAATAGTTTCATCCATTTTGAATTATCCTTGATTAAAGTTGCATTGCCTTGACAGGCCAATGAAAAAAAAAAGAAGAAAAAAACCTCACTAAATACTTGAATAAAATAAAAATTGTTAAATATCACTAATTGTACTTGAATAATGGCAGTTTAGGGGTAAGTTGTCAGACTTCTGTGTTAGAGGTCCAGGGCTCAAACCCCATTACCGGCATAAATGTATCCGATTGCCAAATCTTTCCTTCACCTCTAACAAAGTGTGTGCTTTCACACTTTGTGAATGTGCGGACTGCCAGGCCCCCACCGTGGTTTGGAAAACACATTAATCTTACATAGGTCCTCTCTGCTTTCCACATTCATCATTCTCACATATTTGGGGATAGTGGAATTCGCCTTGATGGTGTCCCCACTTCAGAAATGAATTCTTCCAAATGCCAGGAGAGCAGAGGTCAGCTAAGGTCGAATGGTCAAATCTAGAGCACTAGTCCCGCCCCCATACTTGAATAATCATTATTCTTACCATTTATACATAGTCCCTTTCTAAAATAATAATTTGAGTTGAATAAAAATTTAACATTGAGAATACATATTCATTATTTTCAAACTTAAAGTTATTTAAAACTTGTATTAATTCAAAACTAACATTAGTTACTTTTTGGTTAACTTAAGTCTAAAATCAGTGTTTTTTAAAGTATGAAAATATTTTTATAAGCTTTAAAAATTGAATTGAAATAAATTTTGTAATTGGATTATTTCTAGAAAGCCCATTTAAGACATGTGTAACTGTGCAAAGAGGAATGGAATTGGAACAGAAGTAGTAATCATGCTCAATTATTAAATTAAGTACTAAAGTGGCCCATCCACGTACAAATGCGGCTCGGCTCGCCACTGGTCCATACGTGTGTGCAGGGTACAAGCCAGGCTCTTGTATCCACACTGCAGACAGTGTGATTTCGTCAGTCATAGGAACAATGTCGGCTTCCATATCCAAACCATTCAGGAGCCCTGAATTTTTGACTAAGTTTTTAGAGGATTACTGTCAATTGCCGACTTTGTGGCAAATTCTAAGCACATATTATTCTAATAGAGGAAAGCGGAATGAGGCTTGGGATCCACTCATGGAGTTCCCGCGGGAAATATTTACTGTTGCTGACTTGGAGTTTAAAAAAAAAGAGTAGACAATATCCAAGCATTGTTCAGGAAATATTTTTATTCAGCACTTTGTATTACTACCTATTTGGGTTGTATGTTCAAGTACTAATTAAGCTAATGAATTAGGAAGGTTGAATTTAAAGGTGGTGAACCCACATTTGCATGGAGGGAGAGTGAAAAACCATTTAAGAAACCTCTCCCCCTCTCCCAGTTCACTTGAACGAGATTCAAACCTCGATCTCACTGTCCTCGGCAATCAAGCTCAACACGAAACTAGCGTGTTAGCCAACTACGCCGAGGCGGGTAGGAAAGAATTGTGCTGCCTTCAGGATAGTAAAAGAAGTGGTGTGTTGGGGGATGATGTGTACAAGCCAATAATGTGGTAAAGTTTGGAGTCCACTTGTGCTAGTGGTTGAATGTATGTGGTGAAATATGACCGAGTAAAGCTCGCAAAGCCGGAATTGTGAGTAAGACTCGTATAGTGAAGGGCCGTTTAGTAAACAAAATATGAAATATTTCAAATTTATAGCTGCTTGTGATTCTTACAGAGTAACTAAATTTACAGAGGCTTATTTTGAGGAAATATTTGCTCATTAAAACGTCAATTTTATTAACTTTCTTTGTATTTGGTTGTGTAATTTCCACACACGTGTGAGCACACATACACACACACCGGCAATGAAAGATTTGAAAGTTTGGTTGATATCACAATTATGTTAAACATTAGTTTGGGCTTTTATATTTGTGACATCTAATGGATGTGGCAGTTTTAATCAGTTTAGTTTGTTTGGATTCTTGAGTTGTTACGTTGTGCCATTTCATTAGTAGATGTTCTAGATTTCTTCAAACAAGATGTAACCTATATATTTTTATGTAGCATCATGTCTTACTACCTGTTCTAGTTTTACGCATCTTCTAACTAAGCTATGTAATGTGTTATATATGAGTAAGGTTCAATTTAGAAGGCAGTACCCACATTTGTGTGGAGGGACTGTAGAAAGCCATTTAGGTAAAATCACCCTCAGTCCACCAGGCCAGATTTGAGTCCAATTAAGTCGTCAACAGTCAAATCTATTGTAATAGTGACACCTTAAACCATGTAGCCAGCGAAGCGGGTTAAACAAGATATATAATTATGAGCAAGATTTGGGTTTGCTATGAAAAAGGTAAAATATGTTCATTATCGTAGGTGTTTCTAAGAACTAGATTGTAACATGGTAGATTGATATGCTGTTTCTTAAGTGCTTTTTTTGTTTTAAATTATTATTTTTTACAAGAGTTAAAAAATGTTGTTTATTTATGTACAGTACCAGAAACAGGTATAGAACCTATATTGATTTGCAATAATAATTTGCTAAAGTAAGTTTAATCATAAAATGTCGGTATTTTAGTTTGAAATATAGGAACAAAACCTTTATGATGCCTACTATATCCAGCTATAGGCTGATTTCCACTTTTGTGGTTTTACATGACAGCTAGCAGAAGCGAGCAGATGGTATCAGTAATGCCAACATTAGGTCCAAGGATACCTACATGCTTAAACTTAAATTCACTATTATTTTTAATAAATAAAGGATGTATACGTAAAGTAGCGATAAATTGTCTAAACAAATGCTATTATTAGCTATTTAAAACAGGATTACCCCTGAAATGGTCACAAGTCATATAATTGCATTGCACCTTTTCTTTTAACTCAAGCATGTCACATAAATATAATCAATGCTTCCTCTTATGTTGAGGAAACCTCAGTAAAATTCTCTAAGCATGCCTATGAGTTGACATACTTTTTGCAGAAAAGTTTTCAAAATCACTAGGTGCCGCTCTCAAAAACAAATTACTTAAACAGGTTGTCTGTTCCAACATGTAAAACAGCACAGTCAAAATATGGTACAGCCTCGTATAGAGTACATAAGCTCCGCATTCTTATAATGTTTGAAAATGGAACTCACACCTATATAGTTCGTAGACAATCACATGATCGTATCAAACAATAAGTTAGAAACAATGTCCAATTACACTTTTCAAAAGTAAATTTTCTAGGGCTAGGTGCAAGCCGATATCACCAGTGAAGCAGACAATATCCCAGCTGACCGATTATTAACAAACGTAACTACACAACATATTTGATAAAACGTCTTGGATAGGCTACATTTAAAAGGTAGATTAAGTGCAATCACAAATAATATATTTTGAACAGAGCTAGAAAATATAATTGCTGTGAAAAGGCCATTGGTGCTTTAATTTCAATGCGCGTGCATGCTTACTTTGCTGTGATTAGTAGTCTTTAACAGTCAGTCTTAGATAGTTGCTAGAAAGTTAAAGTTGAGTCAACTTCTATGAAGTGATAAGGACTGTGGAATTAAAGACAAGGACTCTGTAAAGAGTGCTACCTGTTAGTGTGGAGTCTCTCTCTTACAGAGTATTACGCACCTTAACACTGATATGAAGTCTGAAGATCTGTAGACAGGGTTTACCTCTTCTGAAACACAAATAAAATCAGTGAAGACCTAGAAAAAGGAAATAGCAATGACGTTAAGAGTTGAGATGTTGAGCAAAATACTTCACAGTGAAACATCCCAAACCGAAGCCATGCTTGAAAAAAAGGAGTACCTTGTAGGAGGTCTAACTTAAAACTAAGGCTGTATCCGAATAGTCAAGTACACTTGACTTGATGCAGACTTTACAAATTTACACTTTACACACACTTTAGATCGAAGACTGCAACAGACTTTTCAAATGGCAAACTACCCTCTACACACCCCTGAGTCCGCAGTGCTGCTTCCTACCAGTGATCTTAGAAACAATTTTAAACGCCATCTACCAGAAGGGTATGAAAACGAATATAATGTTTTAATATCAATTTCCGCTTCTTTTCACAAGACATTTTCAACACAACACAAAAACACTACAACAAAAGCAGTACTGGTATAGTTAAAATACTTTTTCACATATCATATTACTATAGCAGACGAAAAATTAAACAGTTGCCAGTCATACTCCGCATCGACGGGGTGTCAAGGGTAACTTTCCGTCACCCTTGGTCTCAAGGTCTTGTGCAGGGTGCATCGGCACACTTCGTGACTATTCGGACGGTTCTACACTTGATCACGTGCTTGACAATGCATCGAGTGAGCGTCAAGGGTCGACGGCGCGTGAAGTAGACTATTCAGATACCGCCTAAATCTCACACTTGGTCCATCGTATTCTATAAATTAACCAGATGTTACCCGCTTTAGTAGCCGCATGGCTCTAAGTCATTGCAATAGATTGGACAGATGATGGTAGAGAGATTAAGAGTTCAAATCCAGTTCGGATGTACGAGACTAGTTTTACACTTTCTATGCACAAAAAAAATAAGATGCCAATATGTCAGCTCTGCAAGCCAGCTCTTAGGGCCAGTTTCATAGTCAAATTTAGTACGCTTAAAGTGCGAGTCGATACTAAATACAGGACGACACCTACCTAGACCAAAATTGAATGGGCCAGTTTCGCATATGAAACTGGCCCATTCCACTCAATTTCAGGTAGGTGCCGTCTTGTATTTAGTATTGCGCCGCACTTGAGGCGTACAAAATTTGACTATGAAACTGGCCCTTAGCATGCCTAAAGTGCGAGTCGATACTAAATACAAGACGTCACCTACCTGAAATTGAATGGAATGGGCCAGTTTCGCTTATGAAACTGGCCCATTACATTTAATTTCAGGTAGGTGACATATTGTATTTAGTATAGCGCCGCACTTGAGGCGTACTAAATCTGAGTATGAAACTGGCCCTTAAAAACAAACTTAGAATAAAAGGGACTAGGCCCATATAATAGAGGACTTATAAATAACTACTTAGTAAACATAACGTCTTTACGAAACTAACACAACAATAAAAAAACAAAATTACCTACTCCCTTATCTATGTGTTGTACTTCCAAATGAATGTAAATTGTAAATGAGTCGAGAATCTACCATGTCATGGAAAAGACCATATAACGAGTATATAAAGCACTCTCTGTGATGTATTTATGAACCAGAACAAGTAGCGCCCAAGCGACTGTATCCCTAACTAACAAGCTGTCGTATACACACCACGATAGGAGAGAAGGAAACTTTCGGGTATCTCTATCTCTTTTACACACATACAAGCAAAGTGGCATTTCGATATAATTCGCTAATTTTTATGAGTCTATGAGATATATCATTGTATGATTAGTTAAACGAAATAAATATGTTAATAAAGGGTTTGAAGAGCATAACTAAGTTCAGCACTCATGACTTGTTTCTTTAAATAACCTATAACCTAAATGATAGTTTGAATGTAAAGCTACTAGACAAAGTTTACTATGCAAACGAATGTAATTAAGTTTGAAGCTAACTTTTTTTTTAGTTATTGAACTTTAAATATAATGTTTCTGAAAACATTATATAAGCTAATAACCAGTTTTAAATATATTGTAGTTGTTACTAGTTTTACACTGGAACTAGAGCGCAGTGATCAAACAAATATTTATTGAGTTGAAGACTACAAAACAGAACAACGAATAGCCATAATGAATTCTGAACTGACAGCAGTGTTGCCAACCCTAGTACCCTACAAATCAGTAGCAATAACCTCAAAAATTCAGTAGATTTCAGTATATGTATTTAAAAGTGGTGAAACATTATCATCATCATTATTAATTATTTTATTGAACGTAGGTGATATTACTCATCAATGTTATTCCTCCTTCCTTTAACTTATTTTTTCTTCTTTGCTGTCGACCTCAGTGGTCTTGGGGTAATATGCTCGCCTCAGGATCCGATGTTCATGGGTTCAAACCCAGCCGGAGTCGACGAAGCTTTCTTGAGTGATAAAAACCCGTAGCACATCTTCATTCGAAGGGGAAGAAAAGCTGTCGATCCCATGTTGATTGTGGCATTTAAAGGAACCCTGTGGGTATGTGAATATACCTTTCCTGGCAAAATTGGTAGGTCCTTTTGCTCTCGCTCATAGAAATGATCGTGTGCTGATATAATCAGTAGGGTCAGAAAGTAAAAGTAAAATACTGTACCTAAAATAAATTTAAAAAAATTTATGTCTATGATCAGAGCGTCATGCTTTGAGTGTCCGGAAGTACGTATTGCACTAGCTAGACAAAATAAGATGTTACAAATTGTGTATTTTAAAGTGAGTGGATTTCTTTAGACTAGTAGAGTAGCGCCTTCCTGTCTATTCACTGTGACAGCCAACTTTTTGGAAGAAGGGTAAGTTTACAACTATTATTATGGTACAAGGTTTTTTGAACGTTATCAAGCTACAACGCTGCGTAGAAGCTTTTCCCTCCCCCACTCAGACCACCCCATCACCCCTCCTCTTCCATCCCATCATTTCAAAGAGCCTATGAGTGAAGTTGACAACAATTAAGAACATATCAGTAGATTTGTTAATTTTATTTGAATTAATCAGTAGATCAGTAGAAAAGTTAAAAATCAGTAGATCTACTGAAAAATTAGTAGGGTTGGCAACATTGACTGAGAGTAAAAGTGATTACGGATCAACACTACAAATTAATAGGCAGGCACAGCTACCAGCCATTGAACAACAAAATACTTTATTGCTGTTCACACTCCCTCTCAATAAACTATTTTTTAACATTAAAAGTCTTAGATCTAGATTTCACAAATAAATTCCCTCCCAATGGCTTTGTAAATAGGTCACCTAATTGTTAATTAGTACAGAGATACTCGTTATCAATTGTACCTCCATCGAATTTTTCTTTGATAAAGTAATGTCTAATATCTAAATGCTTTACCCTCCTATTTTCAGGATTATGTGCCATTTTAATTGCAGACTGATTATACTCATATATAGTAATACAATCAATATGAACATCAATCTCTAAAAGCAAATCCTGAAGCCAACATGCTTCACTGGTTGCAGTACTTAAGGCTATATATTCTGCCTCTGTAGTTGACATTGCAACTGATTACTGCTTCTTCGAAAACCATATAACGGTCCAATTAAATACTTTAAAGCAATAACTTGTTGTTGATCTCCTATCTATTGGGCTACCTCCCAAGTCACTGTCTACAAAACCTTGAACCAAGTCACATCTCCCACTGTTTATTTTCATAGTATCCCCGTTTTTTACTTCACTTGCCACTGAAAATAAGTTCATTTTTAAGTCTGGCACATATAACATATTATTTAGGGTGGCTTTAATAAAACAATGTCCATTATAAACTTTTAAGGTAATTTGTCCTACACCTTTAGCATTTATTTTCTCCCGTCGCTTATAGTTATAGGTTTTGTGTTTAGCAGCTGATTATAACTATTGAACAAAGTGCGTTCAAAAGTCATGTGTTCACTCGCGCCACTATCTACTAGCCACTTGTTGTGTAACTGTTCATTTCACACCAAAGCCGTCACTATGAATGCATTACCATCCTTTCTTTCTTTCTTTCTTAACACGAAAACGACACTAGCTCTTCAAATGTCCTGGTTTATTGCAACAATAGCATCGTTTTACGTTCTGACTATTCCTGTTACTTTTACAATTTCTTATGAAATGTCCCGACTGTCCACATTTAAAACACTTTAACACTGTTTTATTTTGTTTCTTCACTGGTAACGGTAGTGCGACACTGTCCTCAGCATTACTGGTCTGTGCCTTCAGTCTTTCCTCTTCTACCACGAATCTTGCGATTAAGTTTTCTAACGTCTGTTTTTCATCAGATATAGATTCCCTTGCTGACACAAAATAACTGTATTTTTCTGGCAATGATATTAGGATTTTAGTCATGATAAACTTATCTGAGATTTCTTCACATAATTGAGATTCAGCTTATTTTGAAATTCCTGAACTTTTGATATAAAGACAAACATATCCATGTCTTCTGCATATTTATATTGGAAAAATGGTTGCTGCATCATGTGAATACTGGCTTTACTCTTCTGTTCATAAACAATGTGCAATTTCCGCCACATATCAGTTGCACTTTGACATGTTAGAACATGCAGCATTACCACTTCTGACAACTAAGTTACAATTAAACTTTGCGACTTTGAATCTTTTACTCGCCATGCCTCTCGTTCTAGTCCATCTTCTTGTTTTACCACCGTGCCCTCTGCGATCTCAAACACCCCGAGACCCCGCAATAGTACTCCTACCTGGAATTTCCAAACATTCTAGATTTTAGCTCCCTCTAATTTAATGATTCCCACCGTGGCCGTATTTGTGACTTGCTCCATAGTATCTTGAACACACTCAAAACTTTCCTGCAGCCAACTCTTTTCCCTTTTTTCGTACATGCCAATGCCCAAAACAAGATGTCTCCTGCGCACACCACGATTTTTCAGTACAATAAAAGTGCTTGCAGTTTTATTTCTAATATAACTTTCCCTTCAATTACGCAACATATTTATAGGTGCCTGGGCCCATAACCTGTTACTAGTTTTACACTGAAACTAGAGCGTAGTGATCAAAGAAATATTTATTGAGTTGACGACCACAAAACAGAACAACGAATAGCCATGATGACTTCTGAACTGACAGTAAAAATGATCACGGATCATCATTACAAATTACTAGGCAGACACAGCTACCAATCATATGATATGTTGTCTAATAATTATTATTAGGACTAGTCAAAATTAGCACCAATCTAACTAAGAATAAAATTAAATAACTCAATTTCCGTCGATTTGCAGTACATGTAATAGGATTACACACATTCGCCAAACAGTTGTTAGATCTACTCTACCCCAGCCGCCATTTTTGTTTAAGAAAAACATCTCAAAATCCGAAGTCGTTTTTGCGCTCCACCTTGTTTAGAACCACTTGGTCGTAAGCCCTCGACACCAAGACGTAACCAAGTCGATCGCGGAAAACTCGCTTAGTAAATACTGTACCCTGGCAACATCCCATGACACGCCACTGTCTAAATATCAAGCTTGAACGAAATCCACTATTTTGGTTGTAGCCCCAAATAGAGAGAGACAGGTAATTAAAATTCTAAAATAATACATAATTATGATTTCCAAACATCTCACTAAATATTATAAAATAGCTAGTTTAGTTAGTTAGCCCTTCCCCGCTATTTAGAATTTTGTTAGGTGCTTTCCCAATTTATATAATTATAAGTATAATTTTGTATCTTATAAACTATGTTTCAATGGATTTTTTATTTTGAAAATAATTAATTCATCTTTTTTGATTTATTTCTTTGGTTGGATTGGTTGGATGATTCCGTCGTCACGCAAAGAAGGTAATCGAGAGTGAGCAGAAAAGTCGCCATGTAGCAGGATACTATAACAAGTCAAGCGGTAATAATAAAGTTTCCGCTCTTTGTCTGAATAGAAAATATGTAAGTAACCACCAAGTTTTTAGACTGCATTTCAACGCCACCATAATATCTTTGAGTGGAGTTAAAAAAAAAAAGAATGATGTACATCTCCTATTCGTCTTCGTAAGTCAACAACCTGAAGGTTGGTTTTATTTGATTTCCATACATCTGGGCCGGGGCTGGTAATACACTCAGGCCCTCAGCTAGTTAGTACTGCCTACACCATCTGGTATAAATCCCATGTACTAGGGTAGTTAAGAGAAAATGGTAGTTTCCCTTTGCCTTCCACAGTGAGTTTCTATTAGCAAGAGCGAAAGGGCCTAACCATTTGGATGAAAAGTTATTTTAACATACCTTCCAGGGTTATTTACAAGTCATAATCAACATAGAACCTACGACTTTACTTCCTATCCGTAGGATGTTGTACAATTAATTTTAAGAATTAAGAAAAATTCGTTGACCTCGGCTGGTTTTGAAATCATGACCATCAAGTTCAACTTGTAATCTAATAAACTATATTATGGTTATATATTATTATTATTATTATTATTAGCACCGCGTCTTACTACCCGTTCGGGTTATACGCACTTTCGCTAATGTGTAATAGTAGGGTGATTGTGAGATGAAATGGAGGACCTACAGTTTAACGTGGATGGTTATATAAAACTGTAGCAAAGTTTCACACGAGTGACCTCTTCAATTCCCACAAGTGTACGCAATGTTTGTATTTTCTAGCTCATGGTTATTCACTAAAACGTCCCCACAAACAATAAATAATTATTTCAACTACCGGAAGGATTGTTCGTTCACGTTCATAGCGCCAATGTGCGTTTATTATCATTATCGTATGGCTTTACAAGCATTATGTACTTGTGTGTAAACAGCACTAATCATTAAATCATAATAAAAGTCATTGTTTTCAAACAGTAAAAAACAAAACAATAATCCGCTTCGATGGCCGCATGGTCTAACGCACTACTCTCACAGTAGACTAAACTGCCAATAGCGGGGAGATCGAAGTTCGAATCTTAGTCGGGTGTGCTAAGGGTGGTTTTCCAAAAATATTTTCCACCCTCCCTCCACGTAAATGCGGATACACTTCCTATAAATAAAACCTTCCCAATCCTTAAAACCATTAACGTGATTAGTGCAAAAACGTATAAACCGGACAGGTAGTAAAACACGGTGCTAAAAAAATAATAACAAAAATGTTATGACAAATTATCTTTTAAAATTCAACTAAACATTGAAAAGGGTTTAATTAATTTTGTGTGTTATAATATTTTTTTTCTCTATTCAGATATTTTAAAAACATTTTCTTGCTTAATACTATTAATATTAAAATACTTTTGAAATAAGCTCATCAATCAAATTAAAAGTTGATTTTTGGGGTATTTTATTTAATGTCATCTGGATTCTAAAAGATAAATTACGACTCTATATTGAGCGAAGCATCAATTTTAATTTCTATTGTAGTAAAAAGATGCATCTTAAAAACTTGTTGGTCGGATAGTTTTAGTTTTAATTAATGTTTTTTGCTTCCTCGAAAGTATTTGCCAACTAGACAGTCGGGCATGTTTTAATTAATAATAATTATAATAATATTAATACAACTTTTATGTCCTAGCATATTAATAAAGATACGGCATTTTAATAGTTTAGTAAATAGTTAATTAACTAATTTCAAACGAATGAAAACTAAACTTTTTTTCCTTGCTTCATTCATTCATCATTCATTTTTTCATACTGCTGCTGTAGAGGAGGACGCAAGTCAGTTGAGCTGTTCCTTTGTATTAGGATTACATGACACCTCAGGAGGTGTCACTGAAAAACGCGCTAACCTAGTCGAGGTCAATCGCACTTGTAAAACGTGTCATGTTTATTTGGGGGCATACCAATAAGAAAGGGGTTTGTATTAATTCACATACATTACATTAAAGCATCTATTGAGACTAGACACAAAAATAAATTAGAAAGTGATACATTTATTCAAACGATAAAAATACAGGCCTGCATTTTAAGTGAACATTTAGAATTAATCTTATACTTCCACCCCGCGTAAAAACTAAACCTCATTGACCGGTATTCGAACCAGAAGTTGTTCTGATACGACCGAAACCTAAACGCTTTAGAGCAGTATTCCACAAACTTTTTTAGGTTCACGGTTCACTTAACAGACCTACATTTTTGGCGGTATTCTGTTTTGTTTTGGGTTCAATCCTCGGTCCCGGCACAGATTTATCTGATTGCCAAACCCTTCCTTCACCTCTGACAAGACGTGTATTATATAATAATAATAATAATAATAAAAATAATAATAATGTTTTGTTTTGGGTACGCGCAGAAAATGGATTACGCACCCGATCCAAAGGTTGTGAGGTAAATCAGAGTTTATAAGGTATAAAGTAGACTAATGTTTTTCTGAAGTTACTTCAAATGTTTCAGGATTTAAAGGTAGAAGTTCTTTTTCTGTTCCTGATTCTTTAAAATTTGGAAACATATGTGGACGGCCTGAGATTGTCGCTCGTACAAACTTAATTTGTATTCTTATTGAACAGCAATAAGTGTTGTTGCTGTGGCCGCGCGGCACATCTTTTGCGGGACACTGCGCTAGAGTATGCGCAACATCAGGGTCACAACCCAATTAGGGGTTCCGATCTATCAAGGGGTCACATATATATTTTTTTTATAATGACAAAGGTAGGTAATATACAGCTTTTGTAATCCTGTAAAAGAACGTAATGTAGTGGTAAAATGACTTTGGCTATATACTTCTAACAGCCTTAGAAACATTTATAGGGTGCCAAAAATTCACCGTAAACGTGAGGAGAAGGTTTCCGAAGGAGGAAAATATTTCTTTTATTAAGATGGTACCATGTGGTCTTCTATACTAGTGAGCTAGGGATCAGGAAGGTTATATTCATAAGAAGTATACCCAAATTTGCATTGAGGGAGAGTAGAAAACCATTTAAAAATAAAACTCCCTCCATAAACCCAACCTAGATTTAGAACCTCGATCTTCCCGTCATCAACAGTCTAATCTACTGCGAGAATAGCACGTTAGACCACGTGGCCTCCGAAGTGGTTTCCTCTTAATTCCTTCTTTGTTTATTATTACTCTACGTCTTGATTGGCGCGACTTGCGTCATTGGCTGAATGGTTTCTAAGCTATCTCCCTCGTGTTAGACTGGTCTGCTGAAGACGGGGAGATCTGAGTTAGAATCCAGGTCGGGTCTAATGACGGTGGTTTTTGATAAATGGTTTCATACTGCTGGTAGATTACCTCTAAAATTCTTCCTTCCTTATCTTTGACCCATTATAGTAATTGTCATATACACGTATAACCTGAACAGGTAGTAAGATCGCTGGTAAATACAAATCGTACATCCTTTCCGTGGAGGCTCTTTCCCTGTCCCGATGAGATGAGTTGGGATGATGATGGTGATGATGGTGATTATGGTGATGGTGAGTATGGGGATGTAGAACCAGTGGAAACACTTAAAGCTAAATCTAGCTTAATTAATCAAAACCTGGTTACATTTGGGGTAATTCCCCTTTCAGGAAAATTATACATTTTACTGGATAGGAATCGAACCCAGAACCGCTTAATTTCGTAGCCAGGGACACTGACCACTACAATATGATCAAACCAAAAGTGGTAGACCCAGCCTAAATTTGAGTGTATGTGGTTAGTACAAAGATTTTTTTCTATTAATGTTTACCTTTGACACGGAATTGTAATTATTGAGTTAATGACGAGTCCAAGTGGTTCCTATCACAATTACAGTGCTTACCTGAAATAATTATATATTTATGTATAGGTTTGTCCTACGACCCAGATATTATAACTCCTAACACTAGAGTTGGTCCTTGTTGACGAAGCACATTGATATTGTTGGCCAATTTGTCATCATCTGTTAAAAGTGACAGATACTGAACACACCTCTTGACACGGGCAAACATGAAAGTAGATCTTGTAATTAATTATTAGAACTGAATAAAAAACTACGTGGCATCAGCTCGTATTCAAGCCATGCCTGATGAGCGGCCGCAACCAACTTACGCGGATAGAGGGTGTCATGTGCTCATAACACCACTCAGCCGTTAATATCAGTTTTCTAGACCGGAGCTGCTACCTCTTTATTCAAATAGCTCCTCATTTGTCTTCACGAGGCTGAGTTGAGTCCGTTCCAGACCCAATGCTTCCCAGAAGCCAATATATGAAGGTAGAGTGTGTGGATCAAAAGGAAGGGGTAGGCCATGCAAGACGAGGCTAAATGTTGTAGACTAGTGGTTCTCAAAGTGGGTCTGCGGACCCCCAGGGGTCACCGAGGCTCGTACAAGGGGTTCACAATATCGTCCAGGGAATCCATGATATAGCTTTATATATTTTTTTAGATATTATAAGGTGTTATGTTAAGTTGTAAATTGCCGCTATCTACTAAACACGATGGATATGCCTTCCCATATTAAATACTGGCGAGAAAGTGAGGCTGAAAAGTGGGGGGTTGGCAACTCCCCTTGTGCCCAAATCTTTGAGAGGATAATTTGGAAATTCACTTTTATAGCATATTAGTTTGCTCGTCAGCCAGCATAAAGCACTTTCGGAATAAGCACTGAAACATATAATGCCTTTTTCAACAAACTATTTGTGCGATCTAGCCTTTTTTGGTATTAATTGTGATATGAACAATTATTAAATGAAGTCGCCTTAGTTTGGAATGAGACCTAAGAAGATGGCAAATAAAACTGATACAGATGTCACTGATATATTAAAGTCACACAGGCAATTCTATTCTTCACATAAATTATCAATAACTATAAATGAACAAATATAATACATAATATATTTTCTTTTAATTTTTCTTTTAATTATTTTTTACATTTATTAAAAAAAATGTCTTAAGATGCACACATTATAATACAGACTTTTATTTTAATTTATATTTTAATTATATTTACATTAATAATATATTATGACTAATTTATCGCTATAATATACTATACATTTATGATTATAAAATTTTAAGTATTTATCCTACATTAAGGGGTCCATGATTCAACTGTTCCTTGGTTAGAGGAACCGCGTGACTAAGACGTTTGAGAACCAATGTTGTAGACGAATGTGTGAAAAATAAAACATTAAGAGTCTTAAGAATAAAAGAGCATGTAAGACTCGGTGTGTGGATGTTGTTGAAGCCAATGCCAGTTTCTTGCCTAACTCGTAAGGGAACGGTGCTTTGGATGTATGTATGTTATGTCAAAAAGGTAAAATTTAAGATATCTGAAGAAGTTAATGTATATATTCACGAGTACATTGTTACAGTAAGTTAAGGTGAGTGGAAACATGAGAGGCCAGTTGTATCTTGTTTTAAAGCATTTTTTATATACAGGAGTTAAGGTGTATTGGTTAAGGAGTTAAGGTGTATTCAGTAATGGACTTAGCGATGTGCAAGCCCTGATCTATGTTCAAGCGTTGTCACAAGTGTAAAGATGGCTCTAGGGCATCTTACAGCGTTGAGGAGTTAAGGTGTATTGGTTGAGGAGTTAAGGTACATTCAGGCATGGACTTAGCTATGTGCAAGCCATGATTCATTTATATTGCTGGTGAGTCTGGGAACTACCAAGGAACAGATAACAGGTATTTTCAAATATAGGGCTAGCAAAGCGCAGCCTATGAATTGGTCAGTAATGATGAGGCTAGGCCTATGTTTTCCACCAATATGTGATTAATGTCCAAGAGTAAATCTGGATTGAAATTGACAGATATTAAGAAAATTATAAAGAAGTTTAAAAGGGTAATCTGTGATTGCGTGATGTAACGGCCAATACTAATATAATAACAAAGTGTGTAGGAAAGCTAATTAGGGTGTTGTACCTAATTATGCTACTATAATAGATTTTATCATAAATTCATTTTATGTAAGTGCCTAAGGCAACCAAGCAACATTTAAAAGGTTTTAGTCAATATAAATATTTTTTTTACTAATGAGAAAGTAATTACCAAATTAGAAAGGGAAAAATCATTTTAAATATTTTATGATAGTGTGACATGATTTCAAACTGATTTCAAGCGTACAATAAGTTTCCAAGATTGTCTTCTATACATTTCAACTATTTTAAACACCATAAGGTTGTGGTAATATAATATATTTTCTGTTGCTCACAAGTCAACAAGTTGACATCGCGAAAGAAAGATAGAAAGAGAGAGAAAGTGAAAGTTAGATGGTAGGTTGACCCTGAACCTGAACAGCTGTGTCACTAGTAAAGGTAAAGAAAGGAAAGGGTAGTTTGACCTTGGGTAAAAAGCCAGCGCCCTTTAACAACAAAACAACTAAACATTATAATAATCAGATGTTAATATAAGAAGATTGAATAATTTAATATACTTTGCTCAGATGTTAATATAAATGGATTGAATATATAATAATGTAATATGCCTTGCTCAATGGCATGTCATTAATAGTTGTTCTATGATAAATAATAGAGATCACATTAATAAATAAAATCAATTAAATTAATAAAAATTAAATAAAAATGTTTGAGAAAACGTGACCCCATTTTTTCAAATTAATTTAAGTTAGTAATTAAGAGTATGTAAGATTTTTTTTATATATAAAGGACAATTTAAATAAATAAATTTGTGTTTAAGTAAGTAAATTTATGTTGTACGAAGAATTTGCCGTAGTGAATTCGTTAAACAATGATTGGATAACTAACACAACCCACATAAATATTTGAGTATTATTGAAATAATTTTTTATAGATGATTAAATTAAACGTTTTATAAAAAATAATTTCAATATTTATATTTTAACTAAGCATTTCAAAATTTAATTTGAATATTAGGTATTACAGCTAGTAGTTTATATTGATTTTCAAGAATTTTCTGATCACTCGATTAAATTATATTTGGATTTATTAAATTTAAACTTAACCTAATTTTACCTAAGCTCAAACACAAAGTTAATTATTCAACCAAAGAAATATATAATTTTGCTAAAAAAATTTTTTATCACCATTTCAAAAACAGTGCAACGAACAGTGCAACGAA
The DNA here is from genome assembly GCA_902151455.1 of Timema bartmani. Classification (NCBI taxonomy): domain Eukaryota; kingdom Metazoa; phylum Arthropoda; class Insecta; order Phasmatodea; family Timematidae; genus Timema; species Timema bartmani. The sequence goes on along the minus strand of CABFWB010000131.1, from coordinate 373,701 downwards.
TTTTCAGTGAAAATATGGCAAATAAAAGGAAACACTAGATAAATAATAAAACATACATTTTTTCTTTTCGTTTATTCATCAAGAATATTGAACATTAAAAATAAAATCAATCAATTGTGAAAATATATAAACAATATATCATAACTATTGTATCATACAAGTAATTTTAAATCAATGTGTATACACCTATACAATTTATGTAAACTTACCCTTTACAATTTATTATTATTATTAAGACTATCAAATGTCAAATATGAAGCAACTCTTGCACAGTATGAGGTTTGCTTATACCAAAATTCATTAAATTCTTTAAATTCTTTTAGATATAAGCAAATGGGGGGGTACTGTAACGATACTAATTTGGACCGCTCTCATATATTTAAAAAGTCATGGATGAAGGTATTTTTCTTTAAAGTATTGTATGTAAATTATCATTTTAAGACTTCACCCATGGAGAATCACGCGCTTTTCAAGAATAATGTAGAAGGATTGCACCATTAAAACTTATTTTTTATTTCAAAATTTAACTCCGTAGTATTTACCAAACAAGCAAGAGACGCCAGCTCCCTATACCCAATAGGAAGCTAGCCTTCAAGACACCTGTTACAGGGACGCTTTTGATTTGTTGGTTTTGACACTGGTCACTAGAGGTCAAAGGGGCAATGGGTAGGTAATAATATATAAGCTGCTTGTGCGTATGAATATATAGAGTAGTCACATAAATCTACAGAGTGCCGGCAACATAAACTTAGAGTACGTGTAGTATCCCGACAGTACTACTAACTTATATACAGAAAATAACCTGTATTTCAGGTAAAATTGTATAAGAAGATAAATCACTTCACTAAATCGTGTGAAACATTAACAGTTGTATTTAGTCAAGTAAAATATCATAATAATTGGCGCTCGATCACGAGGCTATAAATACCAATTATATCTCAATAAACCGTAATATTAGAGTATACTAATAAAATAACTTTACATAGGAATAATATTATATTTGTCAATTTTCTTATATTTCAGGGTGATACTATTTTAAAATATACCTTCTTAAAGGTATTTTTATTTATAGTTAACTTTTACTGTTTGTAGTTTCTAATCAACATGGAAAATATATTTATTTAGACAAAACCATGAATAATAAATGCATGGCTATTCCAGTTATTTAATTTACCTACTATATAAGCTGCCCATTATTTCCCATATAAAGACTACGACTCCTAGGATGAGTCCTAAAGCAAGCAAATAAAAAGCCCCCTGCAAATGGGACAAGCTCATTATATAAGAACTCCCGGCAGAATAAGATTGTTGCTTTAAAACTTTCAACCTTGACATTGTCAACAAATCCTTCACCCAAATATCTATAATCCCAGCTTGTAAAACGCGATTAATGATCTGATTAAATCGAACCATTATAGGATTCCCTTTGTAAAATCCCATACCCAAGAAATTGTTCTTGAAGTTCTCCTTGAACAGGCAGACCATAGGGTCACCGTTTTCATCAATAACCTTGAAAGATCTCAAATAATTTAAGTGTAGTTTATTATTTATGCCAGCAAAGTCTTCATTTTGGGCCATGCGGTAGATGTAGTTGGACAAGTCATCGGAATCAATACGCCTCTTTATGAGTTCAACATATCGCCAGTCGTTCGTGTCTCTGAAAAAATTGTTTAGATTTGATGGGTAGCCGAAGCTAATCCCTGATTCCAAAATACCTTCGAGGGATGTTTATCTGATGCTGCTTACCAGGGTTGGCTAAAACGCTGATCAGGAATGAGCGATAAGCATTATTTATTATGAGGCAATAGAAGAGCCAATGGAGGAAGAATACTTGATATGCGGTTGAGTAAAGTTGGTTGCGGTGCGGGACTTCAAGAAGCGTGGCCCATGTCATCTCAAAGGCGTCGACTGAGCCAAGGGTCCCCGTCGACGAAGATTCAGATAGATTTGCGAAGAACCAAAACAGACCAGGACCTAAAATACCACTTAAGCCAACAGACAACCATAAGGTTGGATTGAAAATTCTCGACAAACTCCTCCATCTAGGGATGGGTTTGGCGCATGGCACGAACCAGATCAAAGCGTCAACAAAGTAGTAGGTGGTAATTTCATGTCTTTCTTTATTCCTAGAGGGTTGTAGAGAACAAGCAGCAAACACAACATCAGCCTTTTGATATCTAATAGCCCCTAAAAGTCCGGTATAAGTACCATTAGGATATATTTTCCCCCATAGAGCAGGAGGAGGTTTAGTGTAAACGATTTTGAATCTTAATGAGTCAGCGATGAGTCGTATCAAGCGTATTTCCAAGCCGTCCTCGAAGACTAGTCCGTGTTTTGTGTTTGGGTCGATTTTATATGAGAAGACGTAAGGCTCATACTGGAACGTTGTCACAGTTAATGGGCAATCATGTAATGTTTTCGGAGGTTCTGGGGGGTATAGGTCTGTGGTGTTATAATGATATACATTCCTATCCTCAATACAAGAATTCAATAGTACAATGTCTTCAACGTGACGAGAACAGTTCCCTTTAGATTTGTACGGAAACCAGGAGTACACCCCAACGAATGTTTTGGGGTAGTATTCTTCATGATTGATTGAGATCCTATCTTTTACCACATGTTTTGTAACTGATAAAATGACAACACTATCATAAATATGTATCCTCCACAATTGTTCTAAAATAGGTCGAACTAAACAGTTGGTTAGACTGATCTCAGATGACCTAACATGATTCTCACCAGTTACAGCCACAACAATAAAACGGGCTCTTGGGTTCCATGATTCATCATCAGACAGCGTCTTCAGATGGTTCTCCAAATTTTTCAAGACGCACTGGTCTTCGCAAACTTCCAAAATTATAAGATAAGCGTTAATCCCCTCGACGGAGAATATATTTTTGGTTATTCGTGGTCCTGGTGTCATCAGACTCCAAGAAGATTCTTGATTCAGCATCATCATAAATTGAACAATTAAATTATGATACGTACTATGGGATTCTCTTGATTTTCCACGAGCCGAGTCCTTTTCAACGGGTTTGTTTACATCGTGAGGTAATTCTTCTGGTTTCCAATCAGACACGGAAATCAACAAAAGTCCCGTACCTGTAAGTTTGGATTTGCATAGTTTCAAGGAACAATCGTGGAGGGATTTGGGCACGAGAATTTTGTCCTCAATATGAGCTTGCTGTAACCTCATACAAGCTGCTATTATAATAAGCTTGGTAATCATCGCGTTGGATATTTTGATAAATTGTGTAAACTTATTATTATTATTATTATTATTTATGAATTAAACATTAGGCTATTAGCTTTGTGAAAGATGGTGGGCTTGACAAGCTTCCCCAAATAAATAAATTCTTCTCTCCAATCACAATAAAATGAATTATCTAATTAAAAATGTCTAGTCAATTACTGTGAATAGATTTGCAATATTATTTAATATTGGTTTAGTTAAATAAACATTTCAAAGTTAAATAAATTTATATACCTATCCAAATAAATTAAATATAGTGGAACAGCAAAAAATAAAGGTTGAATTTGGATTATATTTTTAGGTGTATAAATCTGTTTTATCATGACAACTATCATGGTTAAAATGGGGTTCACTGATAAGAACAACACTGTTTATTATTAACTTTGATCTACGAGTTTAGATCTCGCCAAATACATCTATACTATTAAATATATTTTTTATTTTCCAAAAGAGGTTTTATGTCAATGCTTATTTTAACTTTTTCAAATTTTAAATGGTTTGGTGGCCAATCAATAAGTTATAAATAGTAGATTAAGCGCCTTCTGTTATATTAGATGTAATACGGTATACAATATTGTTCAACTAATTGCCTACTTATTTTATCTTATGGCGTTGGTGAAGAGGATAACTTCTGTCTTCTGTGTAATACAAAGAGCCATTTATATTTGTGTCAACAAATTTCTTTCTTATCTTGATCCTTTATCTAGCTTACATATTTAAAAATTACACAACTTATTTGATATGCAAACATAATTAACTAATTTACAAATTATTAAACTAAAACACAAACTGACCAATAAATCTATTTGAATGTCAGGCACCAAAGTTATAACCTAAAAAGTATTTGTAGAAATCCTTTATGACTGCGAGCACGTCACCCTGAGCCAATTAATTTATAAATCAACATCCAAGGTTATGACACCTTAATTACTGAACCCCAGCAGGTAGTCAAACAGAGAATTACGGTCACATTTATCTAGTTCTGTCCGGTAAACACAAACTTCCACTTGGCCTAATTTCCTCAGTTTTATGAACACGTATCCAAAGTAACGGAGACACAATCGACAGTCCAATTTAAATAGAAAGGAATTTTTTTGCCATCTATAAAAATGACTAAAACTATGTATACGTCAAGTCATTTGATATATGGTTGTCATTTTTCAAAGTTAATATTAATGTATATTAAATAACACTCATAATAATGTTCAAATACTATCAATGTTGAACGAAAAACACATGTTTGTATTTTATGAAAGTCTCTTCTTACCAGAGTCCTACTATATTTTCTGTCATCCAGTTATATTTTACATAGAAACATTCAGTTAAATGCTGACTCCTGTATATATAGAAGTTCTTTTATGTTTGGTGCGTTCAATAAAGCTGGTTTTCTATTTGTCAACAGGTACCACGGGTTTTTCGTCACGTGGTGACTGCGTAGGTTTTTTGTGAGGGTTAATTAACGATAATCAATACTAGTTTGGTTTTATTTTAAGTTGGTTTACATAGTTAAGTGGTCAATTACTGTCAGCATTACGCCAGGCTCATATTGTACTTAGTCTTGGTAGATAATGATATCGGGGTTTAATCCCGGCATGGGACATTGGACATGGAATTTATATATTTAGTTTTTATATATTTTATCAAAGCAAATGTTTGCGCACATTTTATGAGCCTTATTTTTAGCACCATGTCGTACTATCCATTCGGACTATACACATATGTACTAATTCGGTTAGTTTATCTGTGATGAGGAAGATTACATCTAAAGGAACTTTTTGCGCATTTGCGTGAAAATACAGTCTACTGGAAATCGATTTAAGAAAAAACACCTTCGTTACATCCTACCGGGATTTTAACACCAATCTCCCCATCATTGGCAGACATATCTATTGTAAGAGTGACAGCTTAGATTATGCGGCCACCGAAGTGGGTCAGGTACAAATTAATTTAAGAGTAGATTACAGAAGATTTATTTTTGAAAATTCTAATCGATTCGATTCTAATTCGAAGCCCCTTTTAATATGAAATAAATGAATAAAAATGAATATATGGGGAATCTTTTACACGATATAACTGATAACTTGTTTTTTTAGAAAAAAAAATTATGAGTAATTTACTGATAACTATTTTAAAACTGTATTAGACTATATAAATAATATAATAAAGTATCAATGCTTTATTTTTAATTCTAAGTGTTAAAAACTAAACAAAGTCCTTTGTGGACGTTGTATGGGACTCATTACAACAATTTATTTTTAGGTTAACCCTATTTGACTGGGTTTTTCTGACTCTCAAATGAAGCTTCAAGCTGGAGGGGTGGGTATGAGGGAAAAAACCCTGTCGTTTGAACATTGTAATCGACAAATGCGTATCCCGACCAACATTTTTCAAAGCCAAACTCGTTTGATTGCCCTTTTTAAATGAGTATGGACGTATGTCGGTAGTTGGTCGATAAACATTTTAGCTCTTTAAAGTAATGGGGCAGAGCTGTGGGTGGTGGGGGAAGGGTTTTCTACCGGGTGAACCAAGGTGCTATATAGGAAAATAAATATGACCGTACTATCCGTGTCTGTATGCAAGCAGACTAAATATCAAGGGCATCTAGTCCATTTTTCTGGGAGGTTCGATTTAAAATCCCAGCCAAGTACTTTGAAAATAATTTTTTATCCCATAAATAATTTCCCATTCACCCAATTTAGTAGCCGAATGCTCTAAGGCATTACTCACTTGTTAGACTGGTCTGATGATGGGGAGATTGGGGTTCGAATCCCTGTTGTGTGTACTGAAGCATTTTTTTTTCTTAATGATTTCACACTCTCTTTCCAAACAAATGCAGGTTGATTAACTCTAAATTTCTTTCATCCTTATCCCTATCCCACTATCCCATAAATGCGTACGACCTGGACAACTAGCAAGACGCGGTAATAAAAAAAGTTCACCACTCTACCTATAAGTAAATGCGGGTATATTTAATCTATATTTCAGCTTACTGATACTAAGTCCGTATGGTTAAATGCATATAACTCAAACGAATAGCAAGACGTAGTGAAAAAGAAAATCCTGCTTCATGTATTACCACACATACTGGTAAAATGCACTTAATACTACCAATGAGTTAGGCAAACACAAAGGGTGTAGGATTTTAAGAAAATGCACCCACATTTTCATGGAGGTGAGGAAAGTGGCACATCATTTAGAAAAAATCCACCTTGGAACACCAGGTCCGGATTCGAACATTAACTTCACTGACTTGATAAAACCCAAATACTGGTGCTCATATCGGTGGACACGGGAACTAAATGTCAGGATCATAAAATATGATTCTCTGAGGTTTTATTCTCGTCCGAGTGTACGTAAGGCTGTTTTTTCAAAAGAGGCTTACCACTTTCCCTATAAGCAAATGTGGTTACATTTTTTATCAATTCTAACTTTCCCACCCTTTTTCCATTAGTGCGATTAAAATTAATATATACCGAATGGGTAGTAATAGGTGGACCAAAAAATACTTCAGAGAGCCGCAATAAAACTCTAGATAATGTGGGCTTTTAATTTATCCCGTGACAAGTTTACCGAAAATATTGCACGCATTAATTTTTTACAACCAGCTTCGTTGGCAGCGTGGTCTGACGCGCTACTCTCACAGTAGACTAAACTGCCGATGATGGGGCGATTTAGGTTCGAATCTCGGTCGGGTATACTGAGGGTGGTTTTTTAAAATGGTTTTACAATCTTACTCAACGCAAATTTGAGTACATTTCCTATAAATGTAACCTTTATAATCCGTTAAACTATAAGTGCAATGAGTACATAAGTGTATAGTCCGAATGGGTAGTAAGACGTGGTGCTGAAAAAAATTACAACTTATTTGCTCGAAATATTTTTACTCACTATTATTATTATTATTATTATTATTATTATTATTGGTACAGCGTCTTACTACCCGTTCGTGTTATACGCACTTACGCTAATGTGTAATGATAGGGTGATTGTGAGATGAAATAGAGGACCTACATTTTAACGTGGAATCCGAACCACGGTGGAGGCCTGGCATTCCTCACATTCACAAGTTGTGATTAATAAACGTCTTGTCAAAGGTGAAGGAAGGGTTTGGCAATCAGATAAATCTGTGCCGGGACAGAGGATTGAACCCCGTACCCCAACACAGAAGTTTGACACCTTACCCCTGGACCACCAGGTCACCTCTTCCAAACGGAAATTCGTGTATAGACATAAAACATACTCTATTTTAAAAAACTACAAATTGTTTGTTTGAACCAATCCTACCGGAAATGAGCGATGTTTATTAGGTTTCTACAGCGTACCCTGTATGTGTAGAATTATATACTAGTATATCCAAGCTTTTTTTCATGATATAAAATATTTGAGATTTACATTTATTTATACGACCTGTAACAAGTTATTTATGACCAGAAATAACATATTCATCAGAGGGAAACTTTCATCGATGACGACAGGATTTGTTTGGCAAATTTACTAACGATAGACGGGGTTTCCCGTTGGTTTTCATGTTGAGGGTGTACTTGTAGTCCAAAAGTGCCCAGATCGAAATGTTGTGTTGGCTAAAGACTGGTCACTTGGTTTTTAGAACGGTTAAGGTAGGATGACCCTCTTCAGTGACCAAATGGTCTAAGGAGTCACTCTCGTGTTGGACTGGTCTACTGATGACGGGGAGATTGGGATTCAAATCCTGGTCAGGTCTACTAAATTATTTCCCACTTTCCTTCCACGCAAATGCAGGTACACTTACTGTAAATATAAACTTCATCATCCCTAAAACCATTAGTGTAATTTGTACATAAGCGTACACAGGCCCGTATCAAGGATTTATGTTGGGGGGAGGGGCGGGTTGACCCAAAAAAATAATGAACTGAAAATATTTTACAGCACAAGGGTCACTACTTTAGTCCACTATCATATTTTGTAAAAAAACAACAACAAATGGGAACCACTTAAACCACTTAAACTGATAAAAACCTTAAGCTCTCTTCCAGTTAGCTATATATGTGTGAGTCGTGAGGTACTGGTATATATATATATTTTTTGTACTATGCAAATGAAATGTTATATTTTTTACAACATAGCTGATAAATATAATAAAACGTAGTACCAATAAGTTTTTCTACAAATGTACTTTAAAGAAATGAAAAAGTTACACATTGATTTGTATAAGGGTCTACATATTTTGGGTCTACTCTCCATAATTTTGGTGATATGTATTCTCAAACTAAATATCAACAATAATCAATCTATTCTATGTCTTCACTAGAAAATTAAGCTAAAACATTTGATGATAAATAAACGAATTACCATGTTTGATTTCAGACATTTCTATTTGTAATGACCTTGGCTTAAACCGATAAAGTATATTCAGATGAACTGTACAAAATACATCTTAGGAAAGAAACAATTTGAAAGTAACTTACATATTAGTTTTGCATAATTCTAATAAATGAATTACATAAGACCTATTGTAAATACTATAAATAACCACCCATATAAATAACATGACTTAATAAATCATGGTCGTGTTTGCCATTTAAGATTGTGAGGATCTAATATTAAACAATTTTACTTTCCGATTAATATTTTACAGCCTAGTAGATGAAATAAAACAAAATTACTAAACAATATTATTTTAAAGTGTACTCAATAGTAAACTATAAAAATGGCTTCAAGTCAACAGAAAAAAAAATTAACACTTATATCAAAAGATCTAAACAAGAATATTGCCAACAACATTAACAAGGAAAGTGTGTGGAAACACAGTTTGTGACTTTCATAATAAATGCGCGCACACACTAAATGCCCCCCCACGCCCCATTGACAGATTTTCCTCCCTCATTTTCTTACCCAAACTCATCCATTCCAATAGGACAGGCGCACACTAACAGTTATTCTTTCTTAAGACTTTAGTTCTACCTTATTCGCCTCTGGTATTTTTCTAAAACATATATATTTTCGTTGGGGGAGGTGCCAAAAAAAAAATTTTTTTTATCGCGAAGTGAGTGTTTTTACTGTTTTCCTCAAAGTTAAAACCATTTGTAGATAGAATAAGCCTTTAAAATCAATCGTGAAACACTAGAAATGTTTATTTTAAATACAAATGTTGGATTGATTGATTGATGTTGGATTGATTAAACAACTATATAAGTTTATATAAAAATTTAATATTTTCAGATGCATCAAACCGGGGTTTATACTACTTTTTACCTGTTTCAGTGGCCGTATGGTTTAAGGTGTCCCTCTTGCAATAGTCTAGACTGCCGATGGGAGAGAGAGATCGGGGTTTGAACCCTGGTCGGGTATACTGAGTTTCACGCAAATTCGGGTACCCTTCCTCTAAATTCAACCTTACTCATCCCTAACTCATTAGAGTAATTAATACAAGTACGCAATACCTCAACAATTAGTAATACGCAGTGATATATATACTACTTTTGGTCTATCATTTGTTGCAGGGACGATACTGGGAGAATAAGTGAGATAAAGATTGAGTTCGATTGGTCCAGAGGAGAAGAATAAATGTTTATTGAAGAGAAATACGTTGTGGGTGGAAAAGTGGGGGGGGGAGTAAGGAAGATCACGTACACCACGTATTACTTCAGTGAAGAAATACACTCCATTCATCATCCAAACCCATCTGCTTCATCACAACTCTTAAAGAAGAATCCTGTCAGCTCCTCAAATGAGGTCCTGCCGAGACATGATCAAATATCCTCAGGGATGTCCTGACAAGAGATGGAGTGGATCCTGGAAACTAATACAGTAAGGACGATCTTTGCCCGGGTTTCAAGAGAAACTGTTTTCTTTTGACCCTTTTTTTTATGGGGGGAAGGAGGGAGGAGTGTTATTAAATTATTAGCAGCTATCTCTTTGAAGGGAAAAAATAAAATGGTTCTAAGATAAAAATTTGGAAACCCGATCTGTTAGTTTAAATATACCCGCATCTTTGGGCACGTAGACTAAATGCCAACATCATATAGGCTGGTTTGATTGGGGAAGGTCGTGGTTTGAATCCTAGCTGGGTGGTTTTATACATAGAGGTAGCTAGATATTTTAGGGAGGGATAACCTGCCCCCACACCTCCCCCAATGAATCCGTTTTCATTTTAAATCATAAAATGAATAAAAATATTTTCGGATTAAATGAATAATACGATTAATAAGATAGTGTAATTTATTTATATAAATCATATAAATAAACTACCTTAATATTTTATTCATTGATACAAAAGTGCATTTTCAAACTTATGAATAAAGCACTTCACTGTTTCTTTTGCGGTACTCATTTGAGTAGATTATTTGGGGGAGTCCCCCATATTCCTCTACCAATGACACCATTGGTTTCATATAAATGGTTTCTTATCCTCCCTCCATGAAAATGTAGGTACATTTCTTTTAACTTCTGCCTTCTTCATCCTTACCCGGGTGAATAGTATGACATTGTCGGATAGTAAATAAGTCTAACCAGTTTTAATATATATTTGTATATCTATTGTGTTCAACACAAAGATTTTTAACAGCTTAATCTGAGAGGTAGGGAAAATGAAGGCTGTTTAAAAAGAAGTGCACCAGCATTAGTGTGTAGAGGTGATGGAAAAAACCATAGCGATTAGCCACGTGTTGTGAATCACACTGCAAATACCAGACTGAAACTCAACCTTTGACCTCTGTCATCATCAATTTAGTAAATGGTTAACCTTCAACCTTCCAATCACCAGCAATCAACTAAAGAACTGACCTTTGACCTGTCTGTCACCAGAAATCTAGTAAAGGGCTAACCTTCAACCTCCCCGTCATAAGACATCCAGTAAAGGGCTATCCTTCAACCTCCTCATCACCAGCAATCAACTAAAGAACTGACCTTTGACCTGTCTGTCATAAGAAATCCAGTAAAGGGCTAACCTTCAACCTCCCCGTCATAAGAAATCCAGTAAAGGGCTGACCTTCAACCTCCCCATCACCAGCAATCAACTAAAGAACTGACCTTTGACCTGCCTGTCACCAGCAATTTAGTAAAGGGCTAACCTTCAACCTTCCAATCACCAGCAATCAACTAAATAACTGACCTTTGACTTGTCGGTCACCAGAAATCTAGTAAAGGTCTGACCTTAAACCTCCCCATCACCAATAAGTAACTAAAAAGCTGACCTTTGACCTGTATGTCATCAGCAATTTAGTAAAAGGCTGACCTTCAACCTCTACGTCACTAGCAGTCTACTAAAGGGCTGAGCATTTTTGAGAGCGCTTTCCTAGTATCTCGATAGTTTTTTGTGAAATTCTTTCGCGTTGTCTTAGGATTTAAAATATCTAAATTAACTATTTGTGTCATTCATTATCATTAACAACAGCTATAATTTCCTAGTATAATATGTACGACAACTTAGCTCAGTCGGCAGCGTGTATACCTACTTTGTTAAGAGTTCTGGGCTCGATTCTTGACTTGGCCGAAAAATTCATCATTGGTGAAATGTGAAATGCCCCTTTCACAGTGATGAATTAACAGCCGGATTTGGGTGGTGTGTCTGTTCTAGATTTAAGTTAGTTAAATCATGTGTTGATATAATCAGTTGGTTCAGAAATTGCACGTTAATTACTTAAATTTTATCACCGTGTTTTCTTACTCATTCGGGTTATACGCTTATGTACTAATTAAGCTAATGGTTTTAGGTATGAGTAAGGCTATATTTAAAGGAAGTGTACCCGTATTGGCGTGAAGGGAAAGTGGAAAACCATTTTGGAAAAAACACCATCAGTACACCCAATTGAGATTCGAACCTTGATATTCCCGTCAAAGGCAGTGTAATCTTATGCGAGAGTAGCGCCTTGAACCATGTGGCCACCAAAGCGGATAGTAATAAAATACTCTAATTTGAATACTAAACGGTATAATTTTTATAATTAACATTACAGTTATTAAAATATATATTATAAAACAAAAACGTAATGGTCTATTTTCATTATATTTTTTTACGCAGAACATTATTATTTTTTTGTTTGGTTTATTTCTCTCTCAACCCTTTGGTTTATTTCTTCCGCCTTTAAAATACCACCCTCATGACGTAGATGCGGCGGTAGGATGCGTTGCCTGAAGCTCAGGCGGACCGAGTCTGACTTAGCAAATATCCCTGTGTACATTAGGAGGTATATATATCCATTAATGAGAGGCCAGGCCAGGTCTTTATCTACCGAGACTTAGGGAAATAATTCATGGTTCTTTTGCGAGGGGTATTTCGGAGATTCGAGGGAGGGGGGGTGAGGGAAAAAAGGGCGCACTTTGCATTTAAAGCCACCCCCATTCCCCCATCACATATAGTCAACCCTTCTCGCCTCTATATTTGTACTCCTTTTTACAAGCTATGAGGTAGTACCTATTGAATTTTTAGCAGGTAGCCTACATTTAAATATTTAAAATAAAAGAGAGTGTTTAGAAAAAAGAGTAAGAAAACAAGAGGAAAAAAAATAAATAAATAGAAGATTCCTCGGTAGTATATTTAGATTCAGCTTTTTTTCCTCCACTACTTGAAGGATACAATTTCTAGCACAGCTTTGCTTGTTTACATTTTTATTAGTTTTACCAGTATGCAACATTTTTTGTAGGTGAAACTGATAAATTAACTCACAAGCTGATACGTAAATTCTATCCACGGGATCAGTTCTTATAGCTGAATACAATTCAATTAAGTGAACCCGTTTCGATGGCCGCATATTCTAAGGCGCTACTCTCACAATATACTAGACAGCCGATGATGGGGAGATCAAGTTTCGAATCTAGGTTGGGTGTACCGAGGGTTGTTTATCCAAAATTGTTTACTACTCTCTCTCTCCATGCAAATGCAGGTACACTTACTCTAAACATAGCCTTCCTTATCCCTAAAGCTATGGTAAACGGATAGTAAAACGAGATGCTAAAAACATTTTAAGTGAAAATCTAGTGCGAGATGGCCCTGAATATGATACGAACCATGATGGCTCAGTGGTAGAGCAATGACGTGGAAAGCTGAAGAACTCGGGATCGATTACCGTGTCCATATTGTGATTTTTTACTTAATTGGATTTATTATATTACGTTTTGTAAAATTATATAACTATGAGGCCCATTCTCGTGTCTATATGGTGCATCACAAGTCCTGGAGATCGTACTTCGATTCCCAGTGGAGTTAATATATTTACTGTTTGTAAACAGATTCATCCTGATTT
>CABFWB010000131.1:332565-359989 GCA_902151455.1 Timema bartmani | reverse complement strand
ATAAATGAAATTTAATCAAAATCGTTAGAGCCGATTTTGAGAAAATCGACTTTTTCTCTTTTTTCCCTTCAGTAAACTACCCTTAATTTTAGGGGTAGATATCCAATTCCAAAAACCCCTCGGGGCAACCCTATGAAAACCCTAGATATCAAGTTTCAGCTCAATCGGTAAAATAGTTTAGGCTCCAGTTGGAGGTACAGACAGACAGACAGACAGACGGAAATTCAAAAACCACTTTTTCGGATTCAGGAAGTCATGAAACGTCAAAATTCATCAAAATCTCGAGTTCGATTTTTTTGACGATCACCATACTTTCTCTACCTGTGAGATAGAGAGAAAGTAAAAAACTAATGGTGAGAATACAATTAATATTTTAATTTACAAACTACAAGTGCTGCGAAATTATTGTAATATTTATTCATCAACGTAAGTGTATGTATATATTATATGCAAATGTAAACATTGACATTTTAAACTTAAATATATTAATCTTAGTTTCTCTCCCCCCCTAAGAAAGAGAGAGAAGTATTATGCTCATTAAAACAATAAAACTTGAGATTTTTGATAAATGTCGATGTTTCATGGCCCCCTGAAACCGAAAACGTGGTTTTAGCGATTACCTATCAGGTTAAAACGTGATATCTAGGGCTACCATAAGGTCCCGAGGAGGTTTTGGAATTAGATACCTAACCCTTAAATTGAGGTTAACTTACTGAAGGACAAAGAGGCAGGTGAAAAAAATCGATTTTCTTGAAATCCGCTCTAACGATTTTCATTAAATTTAGTATCTAGCCATTGTTTAACATTACAAATAAAAAGTGTAATCACATTTGCATGATGGGAGAGTGGAAAACGATTTCGGAAAAATCACTCTCGGTACACCCGACTGATAATCGAACCTCGATCTCCCCGTCATTGGCGGTCTATTCTACCTGCGAAAGTAGCGCGTTAGACCATGTGGCCACTGAATCTGGTCAACTAGGTTATACATACGGTCCTAAAAGTCGTGAGTCACGATCAACATAAGCGCAAAACAAACTGATAATACAAAATAGCCTCAATAGCACACCATTTCCCATCAAATCCCGCATGTCTTCATGAGTCCATCACAAACATTTGGAGACCTCTTGTAGAAAATAGAAATGTCAACAGGACAGGACAGTATTTCTAGAGGACATCGACCTCTTCCCACCCCACCCCCCACCATCCCATTTTCCTCTTCTTTATTTTTCTTTCTTCTTTCCTTTCTTTGTCTTTGATTTGCTTTCGCTTGTTTACAATCTCTTTGGAACTCTTGCCGGACTCCCGAAAAAGAGAGAATGAAATTAACTCCTCTCGTTCGTTGTCGTTAAAACTTTCCATCTCGACTTTTGGGACGGGAAAGCCACTTCCGGTACTGAGAGGATAGAAGAAGAAGAAGAAAGAAAATAGAAGCTGAGAGGGGGCGGGGGAGGTGAGTGTTTGCGAGTGCTAGGTTCAACGATGGTTGTGTTTCCTCCCCTCTCCTCTTTATCCCGCTATCTTTGGGACTGTTTGTGATGCTACGTTTCGTCTTGACTTCGCTTTGAAGATGTACTTTTTTATTTTTTTGAAAATATCTTACACTAAGGTGACCATTCGTTTCCTATTTACCTGCCTCAGTGGCGTAGTTAGCTAACGCGCTAGTTTCATGTTGAGCTAGACTGCCGAGGACGGGGAGATTGAGGTTCAAATCTCGATTGGGTGAACCTAAATGGTTTTCCAAATCTCCCTTTCACGCAAATGCGGGTTCACTTCCTCTATATTCAACCTTCTCAATCCCTAACCTAATAGAGTAATTAGTACTTAAGCGTATAACCCGAACGGGTAGTAAGACGCGGTGATAAATAAAAATACAGGGATAGTCACTGAAATAATACTTAGCTTATGTCCCGAACTAATCTTGTACCCGATTTATTAAATAAATTAATGTAATTGGAAATGTATATGAATTAAATAAAAATGTTTTACTAAATAATTTGATAAAAGGTTTGAATCTAAAATTTGTCAGCGATGAACATTTTATCCAGCAAAAAGTATTTCTCAGTCATTCTATCTTTCATAACTTTTGGCTCTGACTGTGCATATACCTGCTTCGGTGCCCGTATGGTATAAACTCTAAAGGTGGCGACTTAGGATTCAGCCAGATTGACAAGCGTGCGAGCGAGCGCGTGATTAGCAAATAGCTCTCAATAGCTGTTGACGAGGAGGCAAAGGTTCGAATCTTGGCTCAATGAACTGAGGGTGGTTTTTGACGAGTAAGTTATTGTTGTGGTTTTCCCATCCTCTCTCCACGCTAATGGTGATTCTTATTTGTAAAGGCCTGCTTTGATTATAATATTGAAGTATTTTAACATATCAGTTTTACATATACATACATATAGGTATGGTTTATGATCTTACTAATTAAATTAGGCCGTTTGTAGCAAGTGTGCTAAACCTATCGATAATAATAAAAATGTCAAAACGAGAAGTTTTTCTAGCACTCAATGAACCAACATACAATAATATTGTCTAGCGCCTGTAAACTAGACTGTACCGGGTCAGGCGCGCGCGCTTGAAAAATATAACCAGTTTCTATCTTTCAAGCGCGCGCGCTCAGTCGCTCGCTCGCTCCAGTCTGGCCACCTCTCATTTCAACCAATGTGTTCTATCTTATATTTTAGTCGCTCGCACGATCGCTCGCCCAGCCTGGCCGTATCCTTACATGTAAAAACAGAACAGAAGAGAACATTGTAATGTGACACGAACATTCGCTAGTCAATACAGTGTTACGAGCCGAGCCGAGCCGAGCCAAGCCGAGCGCACGTGCTCCACCTAACTGTCGGTGTTTTTCGCGAATCCTTTGTCACATTACAAGTAAGTGCAGGTGACTCGCCGCACGTGCTAAACACAGTCATCCAGTCGTAATTAGTGTCTACTGGAGTGAAGACTTATTGTGTGCTACTTACGTTTGGTAGCAAGTGTTTGCTCACAATGGAGTGGAACCTAGAAAAAATATTTTGTGGGATCCTCAGGATTTTTGAATTGACCACTGATTTTTTAATATATCCATTAATGTAGATCCGCCATTAATATTCCTTTCTCTAAATAGATTCGTCTGCCACCATTGTTTCTGTATTTTCTTCTCTTAAAAAAATTATTATCCCATTAAAAAAAAGGCAGCACTTACGACTTCAAAGCCCGACATTTCAGCTAGAAATGAGAACAAATTGGAGCAATGTAGAGCTGATCGTTCGAAGTGAGCACTCGCCGGAATGGATACTAAGAAGAGGTGTATATATATATATATATATAACTTGATAAGTCCGTTTCCGGTAATAGAAATTATGAGGAAATGACTGAACATAGGTTAGGAGTCCAGGATGGCGGGAAAAATAATAGTTTTCCATGAAAACCGAATTTTCACAGATAATTTTCAGTTTTTCATTATTTATTTAGTCACCATGGAAACCGTTATTTGCTGCTGCATGGCTGTAAATATCCTAATAAAATATATCTCTTTGGCAAAAAATTATAGCTCAATCTTTAATTGTTGGTCCGAACACATCACAATTTTCTCTTTGGATGAATATTTCTTTTTGGATGCTGGTCATAGCACATCTAAATTGAGATGCCTAAACTGGTGAAACATTAATTTTTTTATTGGAATGTTGTTATCTTTCATTCACATTTAAATCAATAATATTGAGCATAATTCAAAAATTAAAAGGTTAAGTTGTTAAATTCATGAACATTTTGTCTACGTTTTGTTTCGTGCATGATAAAATGATGCTTACATATGTTTTGGTACGGTATGTATTATAAGCTCAAACACGATAAAATGATCTTGAATAATGTTTAAAAATAGCCATTTTAACTATCTAAGTATGAGTTTTGGTGTTTTTTTTTTAAATAATAGGTTTGATGTTCATTTTATTCAAATAATGGGTTTTGATGATCATTGTAGCAAATAGTAACACAATAAGTCATATTTTCATTTTACCGCTTAGTTATGAGGATATGATATTCAAAGGTAATGTTTTGTGTATTCCACATTCTTACAAATACAGTAAGTTCAGTTATGTTTCCATGTAGAAACTTAATTTTGAGGAAATGATATTTTAAAGTATTGTAATGTTTTGTGTACCACATCTATATTTTCACATTCTCTCTCTATCTGACACTCTCTCACGATCTCACACACTCTCTCTCACACTCTCTGCCCTCACATACACTCTCTGTAACAATTTCTCTCACTTTATTTGTATTATACTCTATCTATAACTCTCTCTTTCTCAAACGCTCTCTCTCTTAAACGCTTTCTTTGAAAACCCCCCTCTCTTAAAACCCCTCTATATCAAACTTTATTTCTCTCAAACTCTCTAAATCACTCTCACTCTCTCTATATGAATCTCACTATCTCTATCTCACTCTTTATCGTTCAAACTCTCTCTTAATCTCCCTCTATTTAACTCTCTCTCACTCTAATTTTCTCTCTCTAAACTAATCTCTCCCTCTTTAACTTTATCTTTAAAACTCTCTCTCACACACGCCCTCACATTATCTTTCTTTCACACAATATCTCTCGCAAATATTACACTCTTTTCTCTCTCTCTCTTTCACATACACACACTCTCACATAATTTATCACGCATTCTCCTTCACGTATTCTTTTTCTATCTCACACACACACACTCTCTCTCTCATTTTCTCTCTCACACACTCTCTCTCTTTCTCTTTTCTCCCAGTATTTATCTTTCTAACACACACTATCACTCGCTCACACTCAATCGATCTCTCTCAATTGCTCTTTCTCAGTCTCTTACACTTACTTTCTCATACTCACACTCACATTCTCACAATAATTTTCACACTCACCCACACACACAATCACACTGAAACACTTACACCCTCATAATCACTATCCCATTTTATCACTCTCTATACATCATATATCTTATATATAATTTAATAAGCTTGTTTCCAGTAATAGGACTTACAAGTAAATAGCTGAACAGATTTTGACAAATGAACAATCATTTTAAAAGTAAAAATAGCGGCCTAAAACTAAAACACAATGTTCATAGCGAATATCCCATTTTTCCTTCTATGCTGGTAGTGAGTCATCTGAGCAATCGTTGTTTGTTTATCTCACCATGGAAACCATGATTTGTATATAGTTTTATATCTGTAAATAAAATAATTCTCTTTGCTTCAAAATAATAGCAGTTCATTTCTTAATTGAGTGGCTTGGTGCAACGAAGAGATAAAGAATATACTTTTTTATTCAAATTAAACACAGAAAGCTAAATATATATGCAAAGTCAATAAATAGCCTTTGATGATTTAACTCTTAGTTAGAAAGTTGAGTGAGGACTTGTTTATTATAATGATAGATCTTTTCCCAATAAAATGTTTCAAATACATTTTAGTGCAATAATCTGCAGCCATTGCTGCAACAATCCACTAGAACAGTTTGACTTGAAAGTGATCCGACACCTTAACTCAGTCGGTAGCGTGTCTGGTCCCATGTTTGATCCCCGGCATGGGCGAAAATATATCATTGATGTAATGTGGGTTTACCCTTTCACGGGAATTAATTGCTGGGGACTGGATGTTGTGTCTGTCCTAGTCTTAAGATAGATTATGAGGTATATGAAGCTATGACAGGTCTAGTAAGTAGGTAGTCAAAAACATATGGCTTGAATAAAAAAACTGACCCAGGCCACAGGCTAGAAAAAGTAATGGATGTAAAAAAAAACAACCTAAAAGCGGTCATTAACGTCCCAAGCAGTTGATTTCAGCCTTGCGTCTTTCCTTCTAAGGTCAATGCCACATTAGGCTGCCACAGCATCTCTGCCGCTTACAAAACAAAGAAACCAACGGTGCCTCACACACCTGGCATCACTGCCAGTCCAGGTGCATCAACTTAGCCCCGCTCATGAAAACACTAACGACCGGACCTAGTGCAATCGTTAGTGCTACAGTAGCTCCATGGCTTCTTTGGTGCTGACTGACAGCTGACGGCTTTGAAAAGCTACCGGACCAAATTATGTATCCCTACGCCGAACCATATGATCTGCAAAAAAACATATGTTTAGCAGCTGTCACATTCTGACAGTCAAAATTTAGGTATATACCTAAATGTTGACTGTCAGAAGTCAGCTGTGAACTGTCAGTAAGCACCAAAGAAGCCATGGGACTATTGTACGTTAGTGCTGGTCATTTAACACAAAAATGTCGTTAGTGCTACATTTCTGTGGAAGCTATGAGCTAAAATCATTGGACGGGGCCGTGTTGACTTCAACTCTGGCCCCGCCCACCATCCTATGGTGCGGCACAAACGACAAAACCCAAGGCAATCGTTAGTGCTGGTCATTTAACACAAAAATGTCGTTAGTGCTACATTTCTGTGGAAGCTATAAGCTAAAATCATTGGGCGGGGCTGTGTTGACGTCAACCTGGCCCCCGCCCACCATCTTATGGTCGGGGCCAAGTTTATGCACCTTGCCAGTCCGGGTGACGAGGCGCCGCACCAGTAGCAGCGCTGCAATAGAAATACACGGAGTGAAGTCAGGGTGGCAAACCTCACAAACGCCAACAGAGCTGCCGTGGTATCCTAGTGTGATATAGGCCTAGGACAGAGAGAGGCTTACTATTGATGTTACCCCTCTCCCTCTTTCTCCTTCGTAGAGTGACGGCAAGATCTCAACGTTCAGGATCCTCTCCTCCCCCTCTTTTTAAACGCAGTAAAGTCTCGACTTACACGCCGGATACCTTCCCGACGTTTCATTTCCTGAATCTGTCTTTCATCCCCCTCTCTCCCACCCTCCCCCCATCCGAAACGTTTGTCTAACATCTTCTGGTGCGGCACGAACAGGAGTGGGCGGGGGGAAAGAGGGCGGAGAGTTGAAGATTAGGTTACTATTCATCTGTGACTGAGGGAAATCATCTTGGCCTAAAACAAAAGATTTACTGTGGTATGCAGGAAGTTTAACTGTCTATAATTTAATAAAAATAAGTGTAACTATGTATTTATGTTAAGTTTTAAATTGTTTCATGTTAATTTAACGGTATTTAAATTTTTTGGTTCAAATTTAAAAAATATTTTTATCTTACTATTTTCTATCTATATTAACTTACACTCTGCAATCCTTACACTAATGTCCGAATATTATTTTATGTTATCACATTTTTTATGATCAAATAAATTACAAATTTTTTAAGTTATATTTTAAACTAGCAGAAGTACCCGGCATTGCCCTGGGTAGCTATGCAATCCCTGACAAAACTTTTCTTTGCTTCAAACAGACAGAATATATTAATTTTATTTCTTCCAACAGGTTTTTAATTAATTAAAAAAAACTCTAATCCAAATTTTAAAATTCCTGCTTCAAGTTGCAAATGTTCGTGCACAGGGGCTACTAATTTTTAAAATTTTCAGACTTCTTAGTGCGACAGATATCGCGCAACGCTCATGACAGACAAACTATTAGTTTTATTAACAAAAACGTTTCTAAATTATTTTTAAAATTGAATTTATTCTGATTTTGTGAGGAATCGATGCCGGGTATACTGAGGGAGGAATTTTCCAAAATGGTATGTTACTCTTCCTCCACTTAAACATGTTTTATCTCAATTCTACCTATTCTAGATATGTATACGGGGGAAGGAAAGTGAGAGGTATGTGTGGAGGAAACTCAGGTGAAGGATAAATATGATACAGCATGGAAGTGAAAAGACTCGTCTAGATGTTAGAAATGGAGGATCACAAAACACTTTAGTGTCTCTGTAACACGCTTTGGTGGTCGATTGATCTAACGCAGGGGCTTCCAACCGACGGCTAGGTATGTCTTTTTTACTTTCTCTTGATAAAACTGAGAGAAATTATTGTGATCTTTAAAAAAAATTGAACTTGAGATTTTGATAAGTGTCTACGTTTCATGAACCACCGAAACCAAAAGAGTGGTTTTCTCATTGCCATCTGTCTGTACCTCGGGCTATAGCCGAAAATATTTGACCGATTAGGCTAAAACTTGGTATATGGGGTTTTAATAGGGTTCCCCAGAGGGTTTTTGGAATCAGATATCTAAGGTTAAAATGAGGGGTAGTTTACTGAAGGGCAAAAAGATAAAAACATTTTTTTATCAAAATTTGTTATAACAATTTTAATTAAATTGGTATCTAGACAATGTTCATCATTATAAACAAGGTGGAAATTCTCATTTTCCCAAGAAAATTACTTTGAAGGTAATTTACATAGGGGAAATTTTCCAATTTCCATAATTTCTCCACATCTATTAGAGAGATCCGAAATAACTTATCGTTGTAAAATTGTAGTTATATTACATAAAAAAATCTTTTATTTGAAATCGATTTTTATAAAACTAGTAGTTTCTGAGCTATAAGTAAATAGGCTTTATATGCTTTTTAATTCAGGTCTTTGAAAATTAATTTGATTCTTATGCTCTTTGGTGGACAAAGATGTTTCTCTTTGCTAACTTTTTCTGTAACAATGTTCCTAGTTTCTAATAACATAGAGTAAGTAACAGTGAATATAATTTCATTTATGATCTTTGGTGTAGTGTTTCTATGACAATGTATAGACCTATTATTTCGTTTCACGAATTTTATGAGCTTTTAGTAAATGTATATTTTAAGATCAAATAGAGAGAAAGTCTGTGTGATGAACCATACCATTTATTTTGCGTCCGGCAAAGTTTTTTTGTAAAAGTAATCTACTGTAGTAAAGTTAATGTTTTTAGCCGAGAAACGATAAGTTTAGACTTTACTGAGGAAAAAATCCATGAAAGCTCCAATTGATGTATATTCATTAATAAACTTAATTCCGCTCCAGTTTTATAATAATTTGTGTATCTGTTTGAGTCCATTTTTCTTTCACTCTTTAGCCGATTACGACGCGGTCCACCAATAGACTCCTGGATTCAATTGTGGCCCTCAAGTACTTTTTAAGTTGGAAATATGTGGTCTTGGGCGTCACAATAGACTGGACTGCCAATGACGGGGCGATTGATTGGTGTTCGAATCCCAGTTGCGTCGACTGAGCGTAGTTTTACCTAAATGAGAATCGAATAGCCAAAGCTATTATTTATGCTTTTTTAGTGAGGATTACTCCATCTAGATATCATATGAAAATTGAAATATGACACCTGGACACGGGAATCGAACCCGGGACCTTTGGCTTATTACGCCAATGCTCTACCACTGAGCTATCCAGGAATCGTCCCGTGCCCAGGGTCATTCACTCATATTTTAAGGCAGAGTCTATGATGGACGTGTGGAAATCGTCGGCTACAAATGAGTGAAGAATGACCCTGGTCACGGGACGATTCCTGAATAGCTCAGTGGTTAGAGTATTGGCGTACTATAAGCCAAAGGTCTCGGGTTCGATTCCCGTGTCCAGGTGTCATTTTTCAACTCTCATAATATTTCCCTACATGGTTTCCCATTCTCCTTCTACGCAAATACTGGTATATTATCGCTAAAACGATTCCTTCCTCATCCTTATTCCATCAGGGTAGTTATAATACAATCGTACAACCTGAACAGGTAATACGCGGTGATTAAAAAGGCATAGTGGTTACATATTGTCAACGTAACCAAACTTTTGTTGTAGTTGTTTTAAGTTCTAAACCTATCTACCATCTTACCAGTCATGATCCCGTGATATTAGAAGGTAACAATGTTTGAAACTTGTTGCAGCTGACTTACAAGAAGTAACGGGTTGTCACTTTGAAGAGGGTGTTGTTACAGGAGGGTTTACTAATGACCCTCAACCTTCCACACATTCTCTCTCTCTCTCTCACTGTGATGTGACCTGCATTACCTTTTAGTAGTTACGGGCAGACGTGAATAATCCACAAGAACTTGGCTCATTTGAGGTGGGGATGTAGGGAGCGCTAGTAAAGGACAGTGTTTTTACAGCTTTTATATAAAATAAAGTTTGTCAAAAGAAATAAAATATTTCTCCATTACAAACATACAGTTTAATTTTATTCACATGGTGATATCAACAGTTGTTGAATATCTTTCAAGGGTGTCCTGGAATTTAATGACAACTTTTTCTATTCATTTAAAAAGTTTGTCATCTAATGCCGCTATGCTCACGACAGATATTCAACAACTGTTGATATCACCATGTGAACAAAATTAAGCTTGGTTTCTACTGAAGCAATATTCTATTTGTTTTGCTATAAAAACTGCAAAAAAACACCTTTTCGCGCGTTGCCTACATTCCCAACTTGACATGAAAGTCTAGTACACGAGCTGCGTTCGATTGAGCTTAGCAGTCATTTCAGCACTTTCTTGCTCTTTCACGTTCGAGTCGTTTTGGGTTCACTGCCTGGCTGTGTTTGTGTTGTGTTGTGATATTCCCGTTGCAGAAAAGAACTGTTTTTTGCTCCACTTCTTGAAGGAAAATTACACAAGCTGGTTTTGAACCGTTTTATGTTTCCCCACGAAATTTAAAATGTTGGTTTTACAACCCAGTTTGTTCTTCTTATATATTTTTGTCCATAAGTGGGGCTAGAGCCAAAACGATTTGATAGATTTTATTTAAAAATTTATATTTATATATTATTTGGTCATACCTCAAGGAGAATCGTGATTTTGATTCTAGCTTTAAAACTAAAGGTAGACTTACTGCTGGACAGAGCTTTAAAAATTCAAAAATTTTAGAAAATTATTTAAAAACAAGTATAAATATATATATTTGGAGTGTTTTACATGATAAATAATACTGTATACTTGTTTTTCATCCACATAAATTGATTTAAGTGTTATTTTTGTAATTATTAATTGTTGAAAACTTGCTTTTTTTAAAATTGGTTACTGCTTCTTATCTTTATAAAAATTATATAGTTTTTTTTTAGGTAAAATTACTTAGGCCTGCTTATTGATAGCTGATTTTTGAAAAAAATTTTTACACAAACTATAAAATTTTTGTCATGCCGTTAATTCTTTTACTATACTTAGGTATCAAACACGTAGCCAAGATAACTGCACCTTTAGGCTACTAACAAAAAAAGTGTTCTTTTTAGGGATTGAACTCTTGACCTCGAGATTCATGACTGAAAACCACAGTAAGATTTCAATGGGGGAAAAAAATTTATAAAAATTACAAACAATATTTTGTACCTATCAACAATAATTATAACATATTAGAGTGTTACCATAGATAAATGTGGTATTACTTTCTCTATGGTGTTACCTTATAGATATTCACAATATCTATTCACAAGTGGGTGACCTGGTGGTCTAGGGGCAAGTTGTCAGACTTCTGTGCTGGGGGTCCGGGGTTCAATCCTCGGTTCCGACACAGATTTATCTGATAGCCAAACCCTTCCTTCACCTCTAACAAGACGTGTATTAATCACAGCTTGTTAGTGTGTAGAATGCCAGGCCTCCGCCGTGGTTCGGATCCCACGTTAAACTGTAGTTCCTCAATTTCATCTAACAATCACCCTACCATTACACATTAGCGTAAATGCATATAGCTCGAATGGGTAGTAAGACGTGATGTTAATAATAATATTCAAAAGTGACAGCTGCAGATCCTATACCATGACGTATGAATATGTGAAAGTAGATCTAGTAGCTTTTCTTCCTATGATAATTCGAATGTACTACACTGCTCCTGGTTAAGCTTGATACAAGCTCTCAATTCTCTCTACTAACGAGCACATTCTAAAAGAATGAAGAGCGTATTCCAGTGGCGTGTCATAGACAGACCTTGATTAAACAACCATTTTGTGGAATCTGCCTATCCCGCGCGGTAAATACTTTCGGCCATGTAAAATCGCCGTAATGTTGGTAGTCATGGACGTTAGAGAGCATACCCCCCAGGGGAAGGTATAGAAAACGTGGTCATCCAAGAACATGTCAAATGCAGTGTGTGTTTGAACGGCGGCTAAATGAGAGCTTCAGGCGTATGCACGGTTATTAAGGTCATTCGACCATAGACATTTTATTGCACAATTTTAACAAGGGTACAATTAGAAGCACTGCCCGAATTTTGATGACGCGTCATATTTTTTGGTTCATCACAGATAATGATTAACTTAGAGGCACAAAAACTCTGTTTGTATAGGTCATTTTGGTGGAATTTTAGTTCATATTTTCTTGGTTTAAATGATTTTTACGACATTTATTAGTAATTTAAAAGCATTCGTGTTGAATAAGTTAAAAAAAAAATATGAATGATATTTGATATATGCATAAATACTACAATTTTTTTCCCCCACAATACAGTTGTCAGAATGAGAATATGATTATGGTCAAATGGTTTGTGTTCGGAGGGGGTAGCTAATAATTACTAGGCAAATATTTTTATGCACACGTGAAAGTAGGTTTGATTAGGTTTTTTACTAAAGTTATCATGTATTTATTTACATAGCGTATTGTATTTGCAAAAACATAAAATAGATTCAAAATTACGGATAGTTAAAAAAAACCTAGCCGAAATGGCTATAATTAATTAAACATATATGTAATGCCGAGTAAATTTAATTTTCTGCTAATATAGAGAAACAGCTAAAAAAATAATTAATTATGAATGGTAGGGTAATAATGAAAATGCCCAGGATTCTGAATGATTCTGTGTACTATAACTTTCACTCTTTGGAATTATAGAGCTAAGAAACGAAGTTTTTAAAATCAAGTTTTTTTCATCTTTTTAAAAAAAATATATATAAATATATATACACACTAACCAACTAAATTAAACTATATTGGTTATTTAATTAATGAATACTTACAAAAAACTCAATGAGAAAGAAAAGCGTTATGAATATTGCAACTTAACATACTTGTTCATTTTTATGTTGATATTTTTATGTTTTTATTTTTCACTTGATTTATCATTATTTTCCATTGCTCTCTGCAAAAAATTAAAATCTTTGCAAATCATTAACACTTATCAATAATTATAAGACAGCTTTTCTTATATTATTGATACTAAGACGATGCCCTCTAACTTATATTTTTTATATGGTCTTGATTCTATTAAGCATTTTTTTAAAGTGGAGTAATCAACATGTACTCTGTAGATAAAGCTTTCAACAGATTCCTTACAAAATATTATATGAATCTTGGACAGTGCACTTAAGTGGGGTATCATTATTTTAGAAAAATTTAGCGTCAACATCAACACGTCAAGCCAAGGCTGGACAACTTTTAGACGGTAGCTATCAGAACTATTTAAGAAACTAGAACTACTTCAAGACAACAACTAGAATGTTTAAGAAACTAGCAAAACTACCTCAAGATAAATAGAAGAATTATTTAAGAAACTATAAAAATTAGTTCTAGGCAGTAGCTAGCAGAACTATTTAAGAAACTATCAAATCTATTTCAAGACAACTAGAAGAACTATTTAAGAAACTAGCGAAACTACTTCTAGACAGTAGCTAGCAGAACTATTTAAGAAACTATCAAAACTTCTTCAGGACCACTAGAAGAACTATTTAATAAACTAGCTAAACTACTAGAAGACAAAGACTAGCAGAATAATATTTTAGGACAGGAGCGACCAGAATTTATTTACGACAGTAACTAATGGATCCAGTCTCTATTTAAAATTATTGTAAATGTAAATACATTCCATTTTTCATAGGAATACACTTTTTTTTTTGTAAAATATGAACCTTTTTAGTGTCCAACATTAATAACATTTTACCATTATTATATTGTTATTTCTGGAGTATTGATGATAAACATCAAACATGACAACTGAAGATCACATGTCTTGAAGTAAAAGTATATTTATTAACGTCCTATAAAAATCGGACTATATTATTTGATAAAAAAAAAAGCTGACTTTTCCAAATAATCTGGATCTTTTTTTGACTGAATCACTTAGTTACGATTTGAATAATAGATAAATAGTCTACCTACAAATGACACACACATTGAAAAAACTTAACTAGTACTCATTTATTTAATTAATTCTTTGTCATTTATAATAATTATTATATATACACACACAAACACACAATAAATAAATTTAAATCTAAAACTTTGCGGTTCAATTTAAACACACTTAAGAATCTATGTACAAAAGTTATTTTAATTCTTTAAGAGGTTTGTGGTGTAAAACTCTATTTGGTTAAGTTTTATACTGTCAGTTGAACTAAGAGACATAACACAAATCTATAGCTTTTATAGCACTTAATGTTGAAGAGTGCATTGACACTAACTAGTAACTTGTGTTTATTATAGCATATCTAAAAATCACACATCAAACAAAATACATTACGGCTATTTATATTCACTCAAAACAATCTATGATGTTTAAAATATCAGTTTTGTTTTTTATACATTTCTACAAACCAATCTCGTCCCATTATTTTCAAAGAAAAAAAGAAATTAATAACTTAGAAATCAACGACAAACATCTTCCAGTATAATTTGAGTCACATTCAAGCATTTTTTTTTATTTATACAATTTATTATCTTGGCAAACATAATTGCAAATTTTTTTATTCATTTTCAATAATTTTACCAAACTAAATTCAATTGTTAAGTACGATTATAACCGAATCTAAACATCACATTCTTTTAGTTGAAAAATGACACCTGTACAAGGGAATAGAACCCGAAACCTTTGGTTTAATACGCCAATTCTCTTACCCCTGAGATATCCAGGAATATTTAGGTGACCGGGGTCATTAATTCTTCGCTCATATTTTACGGCAGAGTCTGGGATGGACGTGTGTAGTGAAAAGTGACCCTGAGCAACGGACAATTCCCGGCTAGTTCACTCATAAAAACATTGGCGTACTGAGCCAATAAAAGGTTCGATTCCTGTGTCCAGGTGTAATTTCTCAATTTAAATAAAACGAAATTCTGATCATTTGTTTACAGGAAAATAGTTAAATCATTAGATTGTTGAATTTTATTAGTATATAAAGTATTGACACTTCATTTAGTGGATAATATTTCTTTCTTCGCGTCTCACTATCCGTTTGGAATATCCCCATTTAATTAAACTAACGGGGGGAGGAAGAGCGAAGATAGAATTTGAAGAAAATGTTACCACATTTTTGTGTAGAGCGAGTGGGAAACTATTTAATAAAAACAACACCCACACATGAAATTATAACCACAACCTTCCATTCAGTCCGCGTGCCGACCAATGCCTACTTAGTGGATAGAAATAATTAGAAAACTATACATTTTAAAATTAGATTTAAAATTAAATTTAGTTTATTAAATAATTAAAAGATTTAAGAACAATAAAATACATTGTTTGCCCTAAACACTCTCATATAGGCTTAACGTTATAAAATATAAATGTAGGCCTACTTGTGTCTTGAAGATATTTTATCAAAAGGAATTCAACAAATAATATCATCTAAAATATTTAAAATAAATCTATTGATACCTTTTACATTGGTTCAGAGTGATAGCTGGTGTTAGAAAGCTTTGTATCATTCCTTGAAGGACCGTGGTTTGATTCCTTTGAGGAAACTTCAATAAAAAATTAGATTATGGGTGGTCAGAACTATTTATCATAAAAGTAATGTTCAATAACTTATAAGTTATAACTGAAGTTTGTTTAAGTAGCTTAGATAAGGCAATTAAAATAATACACTAAATACGGAAATTTTATTATAAATGGCAACGAAAAGATGGAAATGAGGAAGAAGTAGTATTTAAACCTATTTAAAAACTTTTTTTAAAATATGTATTTAAGAGTTTGGAAAGTAATGATAGAATATTAACTAACAAGAATGTGATTAAATCATCTTACTGATTTAACTGAAAAATAGTATTAGTGTAGAGAGAATTTTTTTATAAATAAAATGGTCTAGGAGCTAACATTTGTGCAAGAGTTCCGCAAAATAAAAAAATATATAAAGAATGAATTATGTTTGTTACATAAACGTCCCGTTAGTTTGGTTTTAAACTTATATCTCCGTTCTAGTGTTTAGAAATTACTATATTTTGCGAAAGTATTTTTTTTTCCACCTTTTTAATTAGGTATTTTTTTTTTTTTTTTTACAAAATACACATTTGTAGACATAAGTTAATAAAAATGTAAGAAAATAGAATGGTATCATTTTATCGTAGTCACAAAATAAAGCTGTTTGTAATGAGGAACATAATACTTATAAAAGAGTGAACATTTTGATTCAACTGAGTAAAAAATTATAACTTGGACCAGGGAATCGAACGCGAGACTTTCGGCTCTGCCCCACCAATGGTCCACCATTGAGCCATTTTGGTTCGTCACGTATTCCAGGTTACTACAGTAGCCCCATGGCTTCTTTGGTGCTGACTGACAGCTGACAGCTGACAGCTTTGAAAAGCTACCGGACCAAATTATGTATCTCTACGCTGAACCATATGATCTGCAAAAAACATGTGTTTAGCAGTTGTCACTTCTGACAGTCAAAATTTAGGTATTTACCTAAATATTGACTGTCAGAAGTCAGCTGTGAACTGTCAGTCAGCACCAAAGAAGCCATGGGGCTACTGTAGCACTTGTTAAATATTGAGACTTTACATGGCTAGAGTCAAAGGTACCTGGTTCGAATTCCGGGACCAGGTTTTCATTTTTCACTTAATCGAATACGATTCTAATCTCAAGACTGTTTCAGGTGAAAACATACTTAAGTCAGTTAATTGATAATTTTAATTAGAAAACATTGTATTAACATTTTGTGAAAACATACACACTGAAATATTTGAAAAAAAAAAACTATCTCAATAACTCCTTAATATTTGTTTTGAGTCGAGTAAGTTTTAAGTTACTTCTCATATTCATTAATAAGTCAGTTTGGAAACCTTATGGCTTCAAAAATTATTCTCTCTTTACCTAATTACACACATATAAAAACCTTCCCAGTACATAACTTTTATAGATACAACAATATAATTTGAATTTAATTAATTTTTGTAATTATGATTACCTCCAAACAAGCAATCAAACATGAAATAAAACATCAAAGCGATTTTTAATCATTATATCACTTTAAACTCACCATCAAATACTAGCAGATTTTGATATTAAATTTAATTAACAATGTGGACATAGAATTGATATTTATTAAAAAAAACATATTCACAGGATTTCATTTAATTAAATTCCATTTAAATTTAATTAGATATTATACCATATTTTCAACATTTCAGATGTATTACATCACTCTATTTCTTATTTTCTTTGAGCAAATACATTAATTTTCCTCTCTAAATTTTATGTTTTAGAGTCTTCTTTACCATCCAATTGCAATATATGGATTTACGTCACACCCAACAATATAATATATAATTTTTATTTATATAATAAGGCACTAGAATTAGGATTGTAATATATTTTATGACTCGTCTTTATTTTGACACTACACCATCATACTATATCACACATGATTATTAAAATAATGAAGAAAATACTAAAAATTAAAAAATATAGAAATGTAATACTAATATTATAATTTTGATGTATACTTATTTTAAAATAATTACATGTGAGTTTGAAATAAAGGATAGTATGCTATGAAAGAGAGAAAGTTGAAACACATAGATGATTTCGATAAAACTTTTTAGACACGTTTTATTAACACAAATAATATGTTTATTTATTTGAAGTATTTAACGCGCACTTTCTGAACCGATTGATCATATCTGTACAGGAGAATTTTTATGAGCGAGAGCGAAAGGGCCTTCCAATTTTTTGGGGGGGGGGAACGGTATTTACACATACCTTCCAGGGTTCTTTAAGATGGAGCAATCTACATGGGACCGACCACTTTACTTCCACACCGTAAGAAGTTGTGCAATGGTTTTTATCACTCAAGAAAAATCCATCGACTCCGGCTGGATTTGAACCCACGAACCTCTGATCCTGAGGCGAGAACTTTACCACAAGACTATCGATGTTGACCACAAATAAAAAAGTTTATACATTTAATTTTTAAATATGTCCACAACATATCTTAGTATTAGGCCTACAAGCACTAATATGTAACATATGTGTAATAATCTATAATTTAATTTTCTTTAATCTCAAAATAAAGCAAAACAATTTAAACTTTTGATCCTAAAATACTAAACAGGTAGGTTAAGTTGATTATAAATATCCTTTTTTATTCTATTAAAACAATTTCATGACATTTTACAAAAAAAAATTTTTCAAAAAAAACTGTAAATTTTTTCCCCCTCTAATTTGCATACGAGCTAGGGTGTTATGAAAATTTAACCCGTATGTTTACTTTTTTTTGTTGGCGTCTTGACTGATATTTGCATAATCCTGGTTTACTACTAAAAAAACAAGCGCATATGCGCGTGATGATATTGTTTTATAAATCTTTACGGTCTGACGTTAAACGCAATATGTCCATCCGAGCTTTTTGAAGTGAAATAAATCCAGTTTCATAAAGTTTAACCGAACTCGTATTTTGTAGTTAAAGAAATAAACGGTTTGGAAGAAATTTTTGTAGTTATACACCCCAAGAGGGGCTTCGGTTTAGTTTAAGAGTTGATGCAGTTTATAAAGAACGAATGTACATTTGAGTAAAAACTTTTCTTTTCGGGCAAATATTGACATGATTTTTCCTATGCAATCTTAAACCATAAATTAAGGTCTTATACGGTATGTATTATGTAACTATGTATTCGTTGTAAAAATATTCTATTTTACAGTTTATACACATATTTATCTTGTCTTACATGATTTTTTGTATTGATTTAGTGTATTTTCTATAATAAAATATTACTATTTATTTTAATTCTAAGATACATCCTATGTTTAAATTATGATTACTATTTGTAATAGATATAAATTAAGTATACTATTTAAAAGCATAGAACTTAGCTTGTAGAATATTATTTTAATAAAAAGATTGTTTGATAAATATTTAATTAATAGGTCATAGTTAATAAACTAATAATTAACTATTTATATATATATATTTTTTGTCTAAATATAAATAAAATAAAATATTGTATTGGTTAAATTATTAGAGAAAAATGTTTGAATCCAATGAATTTCAAATTATAAAATACCAAAAGCAATTACTGTATACTTTAAAAGAATTTTTTATAGTTCAATACATGTCTGTTGAATATCCTAAATTGAATAATTAAGGAAGATATTGCTGTTATAAATAATGTGGGACTAATACTAATCTAAAATAAAAAATAATTAAATTTTAAAAAAATATTACAAAAAAGAATTTATCAAATATTTACAAAAAAAACTTTTGGCACACACATTTCAGAAAATAACCAAAATAAATTTAGTGAACCGAAAAAAAAAGAATGTCAATATATAACAGCTTTTAGATTAATAAGTTATAAATATAAAACCCTAGCTATTAAATAAACATACAAACCCGTTAAACGTGAAAATCTTGTTATGTGTTGTTAAGAGATTGTGCTACTAAAATGTACCTTTATTAACCAACCAACACGATTATTACGAATATATAGAAACATGTGTACAGTCCTATTCAGGAAAAAATGTCCAATAATATAGCATTGTGTCTTATCACTATATACCCCCAATCTCCCAAATATAATTGCACATATTCATGTGCATGCCAATAAGTC
This sequence comes from Timema bartmani, assembly GCA_902151455.1. Classification (NCBI taxonomy): domain Eukaryota; kingdom Metazoa; phylum Arthropoda; class Insecta; order Phasmatodea; family Timematidae; genus Timema; species Timema bartmani. Next base: position 340,414 of record CABFWB010000131.1, on the reverse strand, counting down.
GGATCAAACAATCACTATAAATATACCACACGTAAAATATTTTTCTGCTGAACTTGATAAACATTTTGGTAGACGCTCATTCACAATAATTTTGTAACACTAATTATTTATGTGACACCAACCTTATCACAATACTATGTCAGTAATATTCAGTTCAAAAACACAGGGCATGGATATTGTCTAAAGTCCACACAAAAACAACAAAATCATCATAATGCAATCATTTAATTAATATTTTAAGAGTAAAGACTAAAATTTAAAAGATTAAATGCACCATTTAAATAAACATGTTCACCATTTCAAACTCCAATTTATACCCCTATACTACACGAAAGAGGGAATAAAAATTAAGAAACTAAAAAAAACACAAACATAAACAAATTAAAAAATGTAACCGGTAACGTCCTTTCAATCCCAAAAATAAAACACTTTAACGGATATTAGATTTATGACTTTTTTATTTTCATTCCCTTCTCCTTATTTGATATTAGTCTTATTATTCTATGATGGCTTGTTTTGGTGTTAAATATACCATCTTAAGATCTTATTAATTATGATAAAGATGACATTCTTTTAAATACATATTATTAGAAAGTTTGTGAAAATTTCGAAGTATTATACGTAAAATATTTTTGTGAGCATTTTAATAACTCAAAAATTTTCACAACTTTTCTTATAATATGTATCAAACAGAATGTCATTTTTAACATAAATAATACCTGAAGATGGTATATATATATAAAACACCGAAACAAGTCGTCAAAGAAGACTAAGGCTAATATTAAATAAGGAGAAGGGAATAAAAATAAAGAAGATGTAATTTTGATAATTTATTAATCCTTACCAAATCAAGTATGAATATTACTAAGAGAACTTTAACGGAAGTTCAAATTTCTTCTTTGGCGAATGCCTTTATTCCTAGACTGCTGGTACTTTATCTACTTTCACGTATTCATACGTCAAGCTATGTGATCTGCAGCTGTCACTTTTGATACATATTATAAATACCTATAAAATAAAAATAGTATAATATAATGGCATTATTGTTGACAGCAAAAAATATGTGTTTGTATTTCCAATGTTAGTGACGCTTTCATTTACTGTAATTTTAACCTTTCCTGTCAGTAAAAAAATTTGTAATAGTTACTTCTTTATTTATATGTCCCACAAATAGGTTGTGTCACTTTGATAATTTATGTCAATAATTGGTTTCACTTGTCAAAGCGGTGAAATATATCAACGAGGCGGATTAATATAGATTTTTTTATATTATCTCTTGAAAAAAAACTCAATGTCGTCAGCCCACAAGCGAACAATACCAACCAAGTGGCCGCAGCATTTTGGTGAAGATAATGCCAATATTTGCGGATATAGGGTGTCATGTGGTCAACACAACGAACAATCCGGCCGTTTGTCTCTGTTTTCTATACCAGAGCCGCTACTCTTTTTTTCATTCAAGTACCTACCAAATTATCCTCACAAGACTGAGTTAACCCAATTATAGACCTACCGTATCATAGAAAGATCTGAAAGCGCCAGGGATCGAATCTGGGACCTCTGGGTCTGTAGCTTGGGACTCAGAACACGAGACATAAGAGTCTGTTAGAAAAGGTCAACGTAACCATAAATTGACGAAACACGATTTCTCGGAACGGAATTTATCAAACCAAATATTGATACGGCCCCATTTTCATAGGAAAACAACTAGAAAATTTACTAGATATAAGTTCATGTAATCATACGTCAAGTCATGTGTTCTGAAGCTGTTGATATTATCAAAACCTATTAAATAACACTAATAAAATAGTTAAATATTATCAGTGTTAACGCCCAACAGCTAAGCTTAGTCGATATTGTGCCTCCTTACTGAATTAAGCGTTCCGGGTTCGATTCCTGGAGTGGCCAAATGAAAATGTATCACTGGTGAAATGTGAGTTTCTCCTTTCACGGTGATGAGGGTTGGGTGTTGTGTATATTCTAGATTTAAGTTAGTTTATGTTCCGATAAAATCAGTCGGTTTAGAAAGTGCACGTGTTAAATACCTCTAATAATAATAAAAAATAATGTTGACAGCTAAAAAGTATCTATATTTTAAAAGGTTTTTTATAGCAGAATCCCACTGTACATTACATGTATGGACTGAAGTCATTCTGGAGTGAAACAGAATTTGAAAGGGCCGTCTAGCGTAGTGCTGAGACGCGTTGCATCTATTATATTACTTATAACCGCGTCTTACTACCTGTTCAGGTTAAAAGCATATATACTAATTACTATAATGGGGTAGGGTTGAGGAAGTTAACATTTGTCCCGCATTTGCGTGGAAGAAGAGTGGGAAACCATTACAGAAAAACCACCCTCAGCAGACCCAACCGGGATTCGAACCCCGATCTCCCCATCTTCAGCAGGCCTGTCTAACACTAGAGTGACGCCTTAGACCATTCGGCCACTGAAACGGGTGAGGTGCTTTGTAGACATGCATAGATCCTGTTTTATTGAAGAACGGTTTCGTTATTTAAAAATACTGTTCACTCCAAGATGAAAGATTTAACGTGTCGATTTTTAGTTTTATAGTTTTAAATAAATTCATAAAAAAACGTGACATTAACTAATTTTCGATCACATTTAAAGCGGAATGTCGCAAGTAAATACAGTAATTAGAAGAGCCAACCAATGTAAATAAAATAGAAAGACAACTTATTTAATTTGTCTTTCACATAACTCTGTGTAAGTGACGCGCTGGATTGTGTACCGAGTGACGTCACACGCTCAGCCAATTTGATGTATTTCTCCAGCTGGCGCTAACTTCTATACGCTTTACATTGGATCTGACTACTTAAAAACATAACAAGAGTCAATTTTATCAAATAGGGTCTTAACAGAACATTCTAAGTTAATTGAAAATCTTTTGAGTGCTTTTGAAGATTCATAACTGCCATTCTTATTAGAAATATTGCAGTGTGAGGATACTTAGTGTGGGTACTTGGAACAGCGAGGAACGCCCTTCGGGTGACAGTTTGTTCCGATTCTGATAGTATCTCAGGTAATCAACTTGTTAATTTGTTGTCGGTATTAAATCACTTAGATATAGTTAGGTTGTGAACGAGCAGACGGTATGCTTGTTGAGAAATATAGTGCGAGCTTGTTTGAAATATATTTTACGCCCGAAAAACAGGCAACTCTGTTAGCCATGCAGCAGCAGCAGCTTCTCTGGTCGTCATCGTTGAAGCCCGAGTTCACTCTTGGACCATGAGCTGGCATTTGGCCGTCTCACGGTCCTGATTTCCGATCCGGGGGAAGTACATTTTCCCCAGATGAATTCGGGTTCAGGTTTCAGGTGGTAGTGAAACTTTAAAAATGTGTCCACTGGTTGGTCTAAGGTGATTTTATACAAGTACAGCTCTGTCAAAGATGGCTGGATGTTACTTGCTACAAGAACACCCCTGTCAAAGATAGGCGAAGGTGTCTTTATACAAGTACAGCTCTATCAAAGATAATTGGAGGTGACTTTCTACCAGAATACCCGTGTCATGGCTGGTCGGAGGTGACTTTATACAAGAAAATCCCTGTTAAAGATTGTAGGAAGTGACTTTACACAGTGCACCATTGTCAAAGAGGGTCGGAAGGGATTTTATACAAGTACAGTCCTGTCAAAGATGGTCAGAGGTGACATGTTATAAGCACAACCCCATCAAGGCTGGTTGGAGGTGACATATTACATGTTACAAACACCCTCCCGGAACGACATATCTCCTCTTGGCGACACTGGAGCAGCCAATAGCTCCTGATTAAGGGGAAGCAACACGCTCTAGCACCCTAGAGACGAACACACGGAGCACCTATCACGCCGGTCGTCACCGCCAGCCCGCCCAACAGACGACCGCCAGCGCCACCAGAGTCCTGCGGTGGTTGCCGCCACTGAACCCGCGGCACCTGGAGGAACTCCCCCCTCTGCTGAGGGCACTGGCGTGGCAGCTCAGGTCCTCCGGGTAAAGGTCGAGGATCGGGATCTGTTGACCCGTGCGCGGGTCAGTGCAGGTCGCCTCCCTCGCAGAGCTCTGCATGTGCTGCGCGCTCTCCAACACCACCGTGTGGATCTGGAGCGTCTCGCGCAGCCAGCGGCGCAGCCAGTGACCCAGCCACACCAGTGCGCAGTCGCAGGTCCAAGGGTTGCCCTTCAACACTAGCCCTCCTAGACACACAAACGTTAGGGCTCGTTAACCAACTCAACCAAAATCATCGAAATCAATTAACAAATTAATATCTTCCTCCAACTTTCATGTGTGGACGCGTCGTCTAAGGCGTCACTCTTACAATACAATCTTTTTCAGTTAAAGAGAGGTTCGGGTTTTATATCCCTGCCAAGCATAATTCAAATCAAAAGGTTTTTTAACCCAATTCAGTGGCTGAATGGTCTAAGGCATCAATCTAGTATTTTCACTCTTACAATACAATCTTTTTCAGTTAAAGAGAGGTTCGGGTTTTATATCCCGGCCAAGCATAATTCAAATCAAAAGTTTTTTTTAACCCAATTCAGTGGCTGAATGGTCTAAGGCATCAATCTAGTATTAGACTTGCCTGATAAAGATGGCGAGATCGGGGTTCGAATCTCAGTCATGTCTACAGAATCCGATCACCCCATCTTCAGTAGGCCAGTCTAACACGAGAGTGATACTTTGGAGTCTATGCTATTCAGCCACCGGAGCGGGTCTGATTAAATTTCTCTACAACCTTCAGCGGCGAAAGGGTTAGGACTCGCATTGAACTTGGTCGCCGTCAACTTAAGAGGTTGGTGCTCAAATCCTGGCTGGTGCTCCTAGAGTGGTTTTATAGGCTACGTGTGATGTTTCACTCTGCGTTCCCTATTATCTCATCACGCTAAGGCAGGTGCATTTCCCCCTAACCTACCTTCCTTAAACACTACCCCTCACGAGTTGAAATTTAGCTAAAATCCTATAGCCTCCAACCAAGGTCAGGGTGGTTAAATATTTGTACTAAAGTCTGTTTTTGACCACCTTTGAAAGACTTGGTTCGAATCCCTGAAGAAATTGTCTTCACGAGGGTGATGGAGGCATTTGAAAGTAATACCGGCTTTTCGGAGTTCACTACGAATGCGCTCCCACGTGTTAATGATGTACATTTGCGCACAGGTAACCACGTGGATTAAAAGTCAAATTCCTTTTATTTGGATTGCCGGTGACCTAGAGGTCAAGTTTCAAATCCCGGCCGGGAGTATTGAGGGTGTTTTTTTTTAAAAACTGGATGGTTTTATGCCTTCCCTCAAATACGGGTACATTTATTCTATATTCCCTATTCATAACCAGTTAATGCAGTTAAATGAAAATAGGCCAAATGGGTAGTAAGAGACAATACATATGTATAAAATAAATTTTAAAATTATTAAAAAAGAAACTAACACAAGTTTTAAAATTTAATAACGAGGAATTCATTCCCCCGTTTCTATTATAAAATTAAGTTTTGATGAAAATCTATTAAAAAACCATACCCTTTAATAAAATGTAATTAATATCGACTTCAAATTCTAATGGGACGCTTAATCACCCTTTATGAGGGGAACTACTGAACCAGTGATTGACTTAACCTAATACTAATGATCCACTAAGCCGAAACGAAATAGCAGTAATGAAGTGATGAGATTCCTGTTAACAACGGAGGATTACAAAAAAAAAAAATGGAACGTCGTCCGACGTAATGATTGAGCGAAGAGAGGAAAGGAGGGGGAGGTATATTCCGAGGGTGATTAGCATGCCCGCTAATGATACGACGGGGTACCAAAAAACAAATTTACGACTGGTGCTCGAATTGAAAAGGACGTTAGCCATTGTGGGCGAATTATACGTCATCTGTGAAACAAAAAAAAAATTGGACGTGTCTACCGATAATCTATTAAATTATCTTGAAATTACGTAAAAGAGATGTAACAAAAGAGAAACGTTTTGTGTGTTTGCAACTAGATCTTGTTACCCATACGGGATAGGCGCAAATTCACACTAAATGAGGAAGGAATGAGACGTTTACAAATTCCGGTGAAAATGTATCAGCATCTTCTCGAGAGGGAGGGGAGGGGGGAAATATTGGAAAGTGACTCATTGAAAAAATCCAGTACATCAGACTAGGATTCAAACCCTGAACTTTCCATTCCCTGGCTACACAGTATATTGCTAAAGTGACGCCTAAGACCCCACGACCCCCCGATTAGGGGTCACGTGGTAAAACCGTTTAAAAAAAATGGGGTGTGGCTGTGTCATGGACACGGCCGTGTGTTGTACGTGAATACGTTTATGTAACGGGTTATATTTTTTTAAATAAAATATTTGATGTAGAGGATAGATTCGAAACTACAACGCCAAACTGTATTTTTGATAATATTTTTTTATTCTAACACCTTTTTATATTCACTGTCACTACTTTAAACTAATATTTTATACACAATAGATAGATTTTGACGACAGCTGACGATTAAAACCTAAACGAACATCGTAGCTTCTCCGAGTCAAAAGTTATACTAATTACAAATCTCGATACGCAGCAAAATAACCTCAAAATGGTGGCGCTTCCCCCTCTACCACGCGCGATGCGTCACTGTTCTCGCTTATCGTAATGAATTCTTTGATCCTTTAGCTATCCAGTGGTATAATTTAATTTTGGATGTAGAGGAAAGATTCGAAACTACAACACCAAACTGTATCCCCCGATTTTGTTATCATTAGGTTTTATGGATTGCCCCCATATGGTAGCAAATTTAAAGACGTATTGACGTCAATAGTCTATTCAGGATTATTAGCACCTTTGTAGTAACCTCAGAGTAATTCTGAAACCAATTGCTTTTACACACTTTTTGTTTTTGTCCCGCATCTTACTACCTGTTCAAGCTATATAAATATATTTACTAACTACTTTAGTGAGTTAGGGATGCTGAATGTTAAATTTAGAGGAAGAGTACTCGCATTTGCTTGGAGGGAGAGTGGAACATCATTTTGGGAAAACCACCCTCAATACACCTGGCTAGGATTTGAACCCCGATCCTTCCATCACCGACAGTCTAGTCTATTGCAAAAGTGACGCCTTTGACCATGCGGTCACCGAAGAGGGTAAGTAGATAGTTAACACTTAAACAACATGCAAGATATGAAAATGTTTTGTTCTATTTATTTGAGTAAAATCGATAAATTGTGCAACAAAATCGTACATCCTTCATCTTTTCTAATACATAAATTTCCAACTAAAAAATCATTAACTATCCGAAAAACGAATTAAAAAATCCAACAAAATACAATTTGTTAGTTATAATATTAGATAATATATTTTATTTGAACAAAATCAATAGCGAAACCTTTCCGAAAAATTTGGAACAATACTAAATTAATATTTTAGTAAGATACCTTTAATTTTAGAGTTATAATTAAAATCATAATCTGACCTCGAGATATGACTACTACAGCTGTTCGGAAAGTAAGGGTGGCTTGATCACGGTAGCCGCATTACGGCCATGTTGGTACATGCGCAGAGCGATAGGGCGATTAATTACAAAGTGACTCTCGTATATAACACTTAAGTATCAAATTTTGAATGAAATCTAGTGAACAATTTAGTCTGTAATCTAAAAGGGACAAACAGACAGACAGAAAAACATACAACACATGGTGGCAAACGTAATTGTAAAACCCACTTTATTCAGAGCGAAAAATTTTACGCTTGTTTTTTTTTTTTTATCAATGTGAGAAAAGTTAAAATATACAGAAATACTTTTTTTTTAATTATTCTCGTAATTACTCATTCATATACCGTAAAAATGAGATTTGTTAAAATAGTGATAATACTTATGTTTTAT
>CABFWB010000131.1:294253-331850 GCA_902151455.1 Timema bartmani | reverse complement strand
TTTCATCCCTCTTTCACCTTTTAATGTGACGCTGTTGTAAACGAGCCCCGGAGTGGAATATCATGTAGCCCGGGCTGGCCACATGCTCCGCTTGACACTCAAAAACCAACCCCCCCTCCCCGTACTATTTATACCACTACATTACAGCCCTTTGTTCCTCACGTCAAAATTTGAGGAGGTAGAAGAAGGGGAGGAAGGCAACTAAATGAAGGTTAACAGACTCCCCACTTTATCCTTCTCTCAAACTTCCCTCCTTTGTTTCTCTCCTTGTCACTCTGTCTAGGATAGTTTTTTTAAAAAATATTCTCATTTTATAAGGTGGAAGTGTAAGGTACGCGAGAAAAGGCCAGTGTTTTTTTTTGCAGTTTTTATAGTAAAACATTTTTTATCGGCCAAAAATAAATAAAATATTGCTTCAGTAGAAATGTAAGAGTTTAATTTTCTACAAATGGTATATCAACAGGTTGAGCATAGAAGCATTAGATAAGAAACTTTTTAAATAAAGAGAAAAAATTGTCATTAAATTTCAGGACATTCTTGATATATATATTCAAGAACCGTTGATATCACCACGGGAAGAAAACTAAACTTTGTTTCTACTGGAGAAATATTTGATTTATTTGGGTAAAAACAAGGTTTTGATATAAAAACTGCAAAAACACTGACCTTTTCATAAGTTCCTTACACTTTCACTTTAAAGAATCGCTCCTCCATAGTGGAGTCCAAGGCGTTGAACTTGACAGCCCTCTGACGGGAAGTCGGAGGGTTCGAAACTATCCCGGGAGCGCAGAGGGAGGTTTTTTTTTGTTTGCAAATGTGATTTTCACTTAATTTTTCCATCCCATCCTTGCACCAATGTGTGTGCAATTCTTCATCCCTTTCCCCGTAGACTGGTGGTATTCAACCTCTTTTGTTCGCGTACCTCCAGATATAATTTCTCTTAAATTCTTTATCCCCAAAGTGATGCCTAATGCAAGTTACACATAGTCTGTAATCTACATCTAAAATAAACCACATCCAAAATAATGTATTAAATAATAAGTTTTAAATGAGAGATGTGTGTTTTATTCAATTTGTTTAAATTTTATCTACCCTCAGGGGTACGTGTTACTCCAGGTTGAATACGTTGACTAAGCTGTGAAAAATCCTAGTGTTCAACGTAGTTCTTTCTATATATATATATATATATATCTAATTATCCTCTATATGCCTGTACACACATATACGTTATTTTTCTCACATTATATTCTGAAAATTGAAAAATTACACCTGGACACGGGAATTGAACCCGGGACCTTTGGCTTAGTATGTCAATGCTCTAACCACTGAGATATCCATGAATCGTTCCGTGCTCAGGGTCATTCTTCACTCATATTTTAAGGCAGAGTCTATGATGGACGTGCGGAAATCGTCGGCTACAAATGTGTGATATTTTACTAAGATCACGATCTATCAGATAAAGCCGCCACCTTCGACTCGGTAGTTGGCTTACTGCTGCCAAAGCCAAAGATCCCAGGTTCTATTCCCGTGTCCAGGTGTCATTTTTCAATTTTCAGAATATGATATCTAGATGGAGTGATCCTCACTAACAGCATACATAATAGCTTTGGCTATTTGAATCTTTCTCACATTAGATAAAATCGTATGTATATATGTATGTATATATATTATATTTATTTATATTTATATCTATATATATATATATATATATATATATATATTTGACACCGCGTCTTTATACCCTTCGGATTATACGCTGATGTATTAATTACGCTAGTGGTTTTAGGGATTAAGAAGGTTACATTTAGAGGAAGTCTACCCACATTTGCGTAGAGGAAGAGTGGATAGCCATTTGGAAAAAGCACCTTCAGTACACCCGACCGAGATTCGAAATCCCCGTTTTCGGTAATCTAGTCTACTGCGAGAGTAGCACGTTAGACCACGCGCCCACCGAAGTGGGTGTTTATATATCAACTTATAAGAAAAAGTTATAAATGTATAAATACAAGCAAGTGTATCTAATGTGTTGATATGTATTTAAAATGACTTTATTTAATGGGGTAAATATTATAAAGTTAGTAACTAATAAAAATTGCCTCAATCCCATGACGGAGTTTAGCAGCCAGTCAAACACGCTGGCACTGAGCTAGCTCCACTGGTAACTAAAGTAGTTTAGATATTTAAGGAACACACTATCTGCCATTGAAACGTTCTTCTAGACTATAGAGGAATATTAAAATAACATTGCAGCTAGCACGCCTCAATTAGTGATTAAAATAGCAAATTAAATCAAGAATAATGACGTTGGAAACACAGTTGAATGATCAACTAGGTAACGGAAGTGTATGGCAAACTGCCCCTGATAATCAGTTGATTTATTGTTTTAAATTATTCTGATGATGACAAGCTAGCTCATGCATGATGTGCGTATGTATGATGGTTATTAATAACTTCCTAAAACCCTATACTCACAATCACAATATAAAACACATATGCTAGGTTTATATTTGACCTCCGATTGAGTGATATTTCCCTTATACTATATTAGATTAAATATTTTAAATTTTATTTGAACATATCAAACATTCACTTTCTGAACCGACTCATTTTTATCAGCGCACGACTTACAAACTAATTTTAATCTAGGACGGACACAACCATCCATCTCCCCAGCCGTTAATTCATCACTGTTAAAGGAAAAACCCACATTTCTACGGTAATAATTCTTTTAGACATGTTGGTAATCGAACCTGGGACCGACAATACCGACTGAGTTAAGATGTCGCAAGAGTAAACAAACTTTCAGTAGCAAAGTCACCCACTTCAGTGGCCGCGTGGTCTAACGCGATACTCTTGCATTAGACTAGACTCTCTCTTGGGTATACTGAGGGTAGTTTTTCCAAAAGTTTTCCATTCTCCCTTTACTCTAATGTGGGTACACTTCCTATTAATATAGCTTCCCTAATATCTACAACCATTAGCGTAATTAGTACATAGGCGCCGAACAGGTAGTAAGACGCAATGTTAAAAATAAAATAAAAAAGTTAAGTTATAATTTATATTTAATGTAAGGTAATTGGGTAATGCTGGATGCTGTCAAGACAGGGTTTTAAATGTCATAAAAAAGTGTTCGAGGTTTAAAAAAAAAAAAGTTCCTGAGCTGTGAATTCGCAAAAAATTCACATAAAGTTCTAACTTAAGCAGGGCTTTACAACACATCCTGTGATTTGAACAATCAAGAAAGTTATTTTTAGTTTTTTCTGGCACCGAGTCTCACTACCCATTCAAGTTATACGCGTATGTACTAATTACGCTCATGTGTTAATGATGAGGAATGTTGAATTTAGAGGAAGTGTACCCGTATTTGCGTGGAGGGAGAGTGGAAAATCATATATTTAAAAAAAAACCTCGGTACAGCCTACCGGGATTTGAACCCCAATTTACCCATCATTGGTAGGCAAGTCTATTAAGAATGTTAACGCCTTAAAACATGCGGGCACCGAAGCGGGTAGCTAGAAGGTTACCTTGAATGATTTTTAAACCTGGTCATTAGTCGTTCTTTATTAATTGTTGTGTCTATTTATGAAGTTCATGGATTAATATTTTTTACAAAAACATTTTTTTTTGATAAGAGTATATTTTTTACTGAAAAAACAAAACTCTCACTTGAACACATCTTATATCTTAGCTTTGATATGAAAACTTACATCTGCAATCAATGAATGACGCATAACATATAGACGACAACTACCTTCTGTACTTTTTGATGCAAAGACGAGACAGGTTTTATTTTAAGGGATGTAAAGGGGAGTGGGGATGAACGAGATGCGTGTGTCAAAATCCGAGAAAGTTTCAAGTCTTGTCGAGGGAATAATTTCAGAGGAAGAGGGCGAAAGAAAACGTGGAACCGCCCAAACACCCTCCCCCCTCCTGCTGGTATTGTTAGCAGAGTTGACGAAAACAGGTCATTAAGCTTCAGAGGCGCTAGCCGAATAATTACAGCTGAGATTGTTGAGTGGCAAGAACGGAGGAGGGTGGAAAAAAAAAAGAAGTGGATAGAGAGTGAAAGAAGAGGAAGCTATATCAGAGAGGAAGATTGATGGTTGAATGAAACTGCCCTGAGAAGGAGGGGGTGAAAAAAATAATAGAAGGACTCCAAACGGAAAAAGCCGAGCAGTGAATTTTTTTTTTATTTACACATAAAAATGACTTTTGAATCTTGTAACAATTTAATGATCATTAATGCATTGGATTCAAGTAATCGTTCGAGACATAATCAATTATTAATATTTGGAAGAGCTTGGAAAGTAACGGTCGGGAACTGCTTCATTTAGTTTATCATAATTATCAACATTTTTGAAGACCTTCGATAAATAAAATTGAAGTAATGAGCGTTATTAAATATAATAAGACAAGATAATAATAACACAATATTTAAATTTATTGGATTATAAAATTATGATTGAATTGAAATTTAGTTTTAATTTATTTGAGGTATTTAACGTGCGCTTTCTGAAAAGACTGATTATATCAGCACACGACTTATAAACTAATTTAAATGTAGATTAGACACAACATCCAGCCTCCAGCCGTTAATTTATCAGTATGACATTTTATTATTATTAGCACCGCGTCTTACTAACCCGTTCGGGTTGTACGCACTTATGCTAATGTGTAATGGTAGGGTGATTGTGAGATGAAATGGAGGACCTACAATTTAACGTGGGATCCGAACCACGGCGGAGGCCTGGCATTCCTCACATTCACAAGTTGTGATTAATACACATCTTGTCAGAGGTGAAGGAAGTGTTTGGCAATCAAATAAATCTGTGCCAGGACCTAGGATCGAACCCCGGACCCACAGCACAGAAGTCTGACACCTTACCCCTAGACCACCAGGTCATACAGTATGAAATGGTAAACTCACATTTTACCAGTGATACATTTTTTGGCCATGCCAGGAATCGAACCCCGGACCATTAACTCAATAGACAGACACGCTCCGACTGAGCTAAGGTGTCGATCTAAAAGCTCTACTCTCCTCATCTCCTTACCACATTAATGTAAACATACGAATTACACTAATAACCGGACGGGTAGTAAGTCGGGGAGCATAAACAATAATGTAAATGTAAGAGCAAGTAAGTATAATCAGTATTAACTAAGGCTTCACGAAACTTTCATCTAAATCTGAATCAATTCGTAATATAAATTTCAAATCCAAATAGATTCCAGATTCAGATTGCAGGGAATGAATTCAAAATCAGAATCTAAATGTCAAACTTATAAATATTTAAACTTTTTAAAGAAGTTAGCAAACATTTATTATTTTATTTGACCATACAAACTTGCAAATTGTATAATATATAAAATATTTAAATATTATTTAGCTACCTCTTTTTAATTGGACTCATTTACAAATAAAGATATCTAATTCAGCCGAATATTTAATTTAGATCTTATAAAATTTAATTATAAAGTATTTGATTCAAAATATTTTAATTTTTTAAATATTCGATTTAGTTAGAGTTAGTAAGAAAAAAATTCTGATCCTATTTGAAATTTGAAAATCTTGGATTCACATAGGCTTAATAGCATTACGCTCCATCAAAAGTGACGTATGGATACATGAAAGTTGTTTTAATAGCCTTAGTAACAGTAAGAGATACATCACTTCCTACTGTTTTCCTTATAAAGCCTACATAATCAGTAAGAGATACTTCATTCCCTACTGTTTTTATTCTAGAGCCTAGGTAATCAATAAGAGATACTTCATTCCCTACTGTTTTCCTTCTAGAGCCTAGATAATCAGTAAGAGATACTTCACTTCCTACTGTTTTCCTTCTAGAGCCTAGATAATCAGTAAGAGATACTTCACTTCCTACTGTTTTCTTTCTAGAGCCTAGATTATCAGTAAGAGATACTTCACTCAATACTGTTTCTATTCTAGAGCCTAGCTAATCAGTAAGAGACACTTCATTCCCTAATGTTTTTATTCTAGAGCCTAGGTAATCAATAAGAGATACTTCATTCCCTACTGTTTTTATTCTAGAGCCTAGATAATCAGTAAACGAGCAAGATTTTATCTTTAGGTTGAGATATTTCTTACATAACTCTGCTTCTTCTGCTTTTGAAGGGTTTTTTCCTTTGCTTAGCGCTTGAACCCTGATTTTTATAGGAAGCCCACGTTCGACCACCAACATTTTATTTTATTTTATAATTAAATAAATCACGTAGTAATTTATTTTTAACTCTAAAAAATATTTCCTTATAGATTACTGTATAATTTCTCTTTAAATTATTGACTAAACGGTCTAAGTATTTAAATACAGTTCTAATATTTTTTTATCTCTTCCCTTGTGGCAACATCAGATTCCAGTTTTCAAATAATGGGGCTTCCTTTGAAAATCATACTGTAGCTTGGATGAAATATACCAGCATTCGCGTGGAGGGAAAATGGAAAACCATGAATAAAAATAAAACACACGATAAAACACCCTTATTAAATAAACCCAGTCAGGATTAGAACTCTGATCATCTCGTCAAAGGCAAACCATTCTAGACAAGTTAAACGTTTACTTCGCGTGCTCACCAAGGCGTGTATTTTGAGTTTTTTTTAAATTTAATTTTATTCTAATTCTTCTTACTGCTTTGTAACGTCATCCGCTTCGTGACCCTAAGCGTTGAGTTGAGTTTCAACTGACAAGAAGTTTCCACCCGATACACACTGCACGGAGGTTTTAAAAAAACAAACCGGTGTATTGTTTTAATACCAAAGTTAATTTATTCTTCATATATTATTCTCATCTTTCTGGAATCATCTTGCTTCGCCCGGCGAACGTCATAACCAGAAGTTGAAATCTAATTATATCTCCGAGGAGAAAACGCAATCTACAAGCAGGCCTAGTGGGGAATATTATAGAAAGGCAACGAAGCTCACCTGTTGAGATTGGTGAGGTGACGCGGGGGAGCGCGGGGGGCGGGAAGGCAACTTGAAAGTTGACTTTTTTGTTCCCCCAAGATAACGTTTACATTACACCGAGCCGAGTTTTTAGTTTTTAAACTCACGTTATATTGGAAGAAAGCACCCGTTTTTTTTAGCACCACGTCTTGCTACCTGTTCAGGTTACACGCTTATTACTAACTACGCTAATAGTTTTAGGGATGAGGAAGGTTATATTTAGAGTGCACCCACATTTGCGTAGAGTGCAAATTTTTTGTTGTTGAAAAACCACCCTCAGTACACCCGGCCAAGATTCGAACCTCGATCTCCCCGTAATCGGCAGTCTAGCTTAGTGTGAGAGTAGCGCCTTAGACTATGCGGCCACCGGAGCGGGTTACAATTAGTTGTACAGAACCAGCGAAGCCTAGAAGATAGAATATATATTTTGGTAACGGATATAGCCATAGCCAGTAGGCCCCTATCATATTCGTAAATTGAAAAATTACATTTGGAGACCAGAATCGAACACGGGATCTTGGGTCTGGTACACAGGTGTTCTACCTAATGATCTATCCATGGTTCATCCCGTGTTTAGGCTTGGTACACCGGTGTTCTACCTGGCACCGAAGCCGAGACTGTTTGATCGATTTCGTTCAAACTTTATATGTATTAAGATGTTATATGGTCATACATCGAGATTCAAGAGTGATTTTGAGTATAGCTCTAAAATCATGTATAGTTTACTAATATATGAGTTATGATAGTTCAAAAATTTTCTGAAATAACTAGTGCTGACATCCGTTTCGGTGGCCACGTGCCTTAACGGGCTACTCTCGCGTTAGGCTGGACTGCAGAAGACGGAGAGTTCGGAGTTCGATCCCGGTCAAGTGCACTAAGGGTTTTTTACCTAAAGGATTTTCCACTTTCCCTCCACGCAAATGCTGGTGCACTTTTCTCAATACAACCTTTCTAATCCCAAACCAATTAGTGTAATTAGTACATAGGCGTATAACCCGAATGGGTAGTAAGACGCAGTGCTAAAAAAAAATCAGTGCTGCCATCTGTTATATAATCAAGATACCTTTATAATGCAATTTAGATGTGGTTTTTAAGAATTATCTGTCATTTTAAAATTAATTTAATAAAAAATATTTTCCGGGGAACTTATGGGGTTTGAGATATGAAAGTTGCTCTTCTGGAAAAATGAGTGCAATTTGACTTTCAACCTTTTCCCCCGTACCCTTCATTTTTATAAAATATTATAAATGCGTGTCTGTAAACCGTGATCTCTCGGGCATTTGATCATTTTTAAAACGAAAATAGCTCTTCACGTGTACGTAGGCCCTACTGCCTAACAATGTACATGCTGGTGCCCAAATTTAACAATTCTTAGGAATTGTGCTAAATTCTCACATATTATATATAGTATACAAATAATATCACATTCCCAAATAGTGTAGTTCCACGACGTTTATAAAAATAAGAATTGTCAGCACAGAATTTAGGATAGGGCAGCACAGAACCATGGATAGGGCAGCACAGAATCATGGATAGGGCAGCACAGAATCATGGATAGGACAGCACAGAATTATGGATAGGTCCGCACATAATTATGGATAGGGCAGCACAGAATCACGGATAGGGTAGCACATAATCATGGATAGGGCAGCACAGAATCATGGATAGGGAAGTACAGAATCATGGATTGGGCTACAAGTTGATGCTAAAACAAATAATTAAACGAACGATCAGTAATAAGGGCACGGACATTTTTGACCGGTTCCGACACCAATTTATTTTATTTTTATTAGTGTTTATACACAATTTTTAGGAAGAACTAATTATATACTAACTATACGACGCTCCAAAAATGTATTCAAATATATTTTAGGAAGATTTTGGATAGCAAGGCAAGCTAAGGCAAAAGTTCCGGGTTGATTCTGGTGTCCACGTTTATTATCTTCAACAATATGTTGGTGCACTGCGTCTTACTACCAGTTCGTATTATTAGCATATCTAAGCTGATTGGTTAGAAACGAGTAAGGTAGAACTGAGAGGAGATGTACTATTATTTACATGGCTTGGGGTAAAAAAATCCTCAATACGCCCGACCGAGATTCTAACCCCAATCATACCTTAATTGGCATTCCAGTCCATCACGAGAGTGACACCTTAGACTATTAGACCACTGAAGCGGGCAACGAGTATCTAAATAATTATGTTTGGGTAGGGCAAATAGTCTAAACTAAAATATTAAGGGCATGTAATGTTTTGATGTAGCCCACAGGCCTATTATATACTAGCAATTCCGCACGGCACTGCCCGTGACCCACTGTGGCATAAGAATTATATNTCACAATTATCTCTGAAACGTAATTCTAAACCAGATTAACAACATTTTCTTAAAAAATTTGTTAATAATAGCCTAATTAAAAAGCTAGTTAAAAATTTAAAAATCTGGCTTCAAGGTGCATTCGGACCCTGTTCCATCCACCTATGTTAAAAATTTCAAATTTCTGCGTGTCGTAGATTTGGCTGGGCATTGCACACAAACAAACAAAACACACAGACAAACACTTCCTTTAATTATTATATTAACTTGAAGCTGTGAATATACAAGCGTGAGTACCAATTTCAGGCCTTACAGCCTACTTTGGTTTTCGAAATTAATATCACACAAAATCAATATTGTGTGTTAGTAACTGAAGCAGAAAGTTCGCAGAAACATTGAGTAGAAGCTTTGAAAGTCTAATTAGACAGGTTTCAACCGACGCCCAGGGAATATTGGCTATAAAAAAAAAACACAAGAGAGGAAGCAAGCATAACTGAGGGTTTTTATATTAAAAGGCACGGGGTGTGGCGAATGAGTGGGGGGTGGGGGTGATTGGATGTAAAGAGAGTATTTATGTTGGAGGAAAAGGGCACGAAGAGGAAGAGTTGAGGGGGGGGGGGGATAGAAGGGTTGAAATTATTCCTTCCAGGAGGGGTATTGATTCATTCGCAAAACCCATCCGCCTAAAACACCCCGTTTAACCAACTCCCTAGATTTTATGAACTCTTTTAATTCTGGAAAAGGCTCCAGAGCAAGAATAAAACAGATGTAGCGCGAAAAAAAAAATCTTTGCTATTTAAACATAGCCCCTCAAAGCATTTTGCCAGTGTCGTGTCGTGGAATGTTGCCAGAGTAGTCAGGGTATGATATAAATACATATGATATGTTTTCAAAAACTTGACCCCTATTTAATCTCTGCTCTACGTCTATTTTTTATTTATCAGCACGTCTTACTACCTGTTCAAGTTACACATTTATATGATAATTACTCTGATAGGGTAAGGAAGAGGAAGGGACTATTTTAGAGGTAATCTACCCACATTCGCGTGAAAGGAGAGTGGAAAACCATTTAGGAAAACCATCTTCAGTAGACCCGACCAAGATTCGAACCCCGATATCTCCATCTTCAGCAGGCAGGTTTAACATAAAAATGACGCCTTAAACTATTCAGTCACTGCCGCGGGTTGATAAAGTTAACAGTTCTTGAATATTTTTCATGAAGTACGTGGAATATGATGATATTTTCTAAATGATCGGAAAATGTTCTCCAGAAATTTTGCAAGGCTAATATCAAATATTCAAGAACTGTTGATATTACATTGTGTTGAAAATTAGACTAAACATTAGACATGTGCGAATCTTCAAAATGTCGAAGTTGAAGGTCAAAATCTCCTCCGCTTCGATTTTGGCACAAACAATAAACTTCGCATCTTTGAAAGATTTTGAAGGAAGGATTAAAAAAAACTTCGATAAATAATAATAACTGATTTGATATATCTCAAAAAATATTTCATACTTGAAGATATAATAGGTAGTTTTAGAACCGCTACTAAACCGTATTTTAACATCGACTAGTAATTAAATAACAACAGCTATAACATCAGCATGGATAAAAAGCGGATAAGAATTAAAATATCTTATATTCAGTACCACCCACATTATTTTGTAAAAATAAAAATACGTGCAAAGTTGTACACCATGAACTGACTTTTAACTGGTATAAATCAAATATAATATATTATACAAACCTTTTAGTTGTGCTATATTCCTTGGTTTCCGCCAATATTTAGTCCTTGATATTATATCTCTTTTGAATTATCTATGATGAATTTATAAGTGTATTTTTCATAGTTTATTAGACATTGTTTTTATCATTCAAAATGGCTGATACAGTTAGTGTGCCGGGTGGGAAACGACCAATGAATTTAATTTAAAATTATTATATGAGAAATATCGACCACAATAAATACATTTATATATGTCACCATAAAATAATATGGTTTGCTTTGACTTTTGATCTACACCTTTATTTTGACCTGGATGTACTGAATAGACAATAAAAAATAAGTAACGTTAAGTGACAACAACAAAATTTCTATCTTCGACCTCACATGTTTGAAACTTCTCGTCGACCTCGCTTCGCCTTTGAAAAGTGGCCTTCGCACATTCCTACTAAACATCAACTGGAGCAATGTTTTATTTGTTTTGGCCAGAAACGTTTTTCGGTTACTATAAGAACTGCACAAAAATACCAACTACGTGTATGTTAAAGGTAATATAAAGCAGTGTGACCGACCTGAGATGAGCTTGGTGCCGATATTCTCCCAGCTGGTGCCGTTCGAGTAGAGGGTACTAGGGCTGAAAGAAGAGAATCTGTTGTCGCTGATGTCGAGAGTCAGGTGATTGATCCTTTCCAGCCTCGCCAACAGCTCTGGGGGAAGTTCGTCAACCTGCGTCACAAATATCATACCATTCACGGTTTTTACGATTGGATAATATTGACACAACTTTTATTTTTCATTTGTTCAGTGTTTTTTTTTTTTAACCTTTTTTTATGGGTGCGTATCTTCTCATTTGTAAACACATCTCGGTTACTCTTAAGAATTAAAAGTGAAAAAAAAATCTAAATAAACACTTTCTTTCGAATTGCACTAACGATTTTTTATAAGAAATTATTTAAATCAAGAAGTGTGTGTTATTATTTTACATTTTTTTAGCATCGCGTTTTACTACATGTTCGGGCTATACGCTTAATTACTAATGACGCCAATGGTTTTAGGGACTAGGAAGGCTATATGTAGAGGAAGTGCACCCGTATTTGAGTGGAGGGAGAGTGGGGAACAATTTTGGAAAAATCATTCTCAGTACACCTGACCGAGATTCAAACTTCAATCTCTGCTTCAATGGCAGTCTAGCCTACTGCAATAGTTAGGCCATGCAGCTACCGAAGCGGGTGTTATTTTAATTAAATATTTCCTTAAACTTAGCTATCTAACATATTTGATTTAATGTTAGCTAAGGCTACTATTAACAACTTTACTTTTTACCCTAGATACAATGCCATCTATTTTTGGAGTTACGGTTGAAAAAAAAACCTAATTAAATTGAAATTGTAACAAATTAAAACGTAAAATACGAGTAAATTTTTTAAAATTTTAGTTTCAAACAATGAAACACAATATGGAAATTACAAGTTATTTACTAAACGATATTCGTTAAGAAATAAATTCAGAATTTGTATTCTATTTAAACAAATTAAAATTCAAACCAACCATTTATATGACAACTTTTTTTTTATCCCAGCTACAATATAATCAATGGATGCTATCACATCCCCGCCTACTATCAGGTCAAATACGGTAGTTAAAAGTCTGACTACAAAAACCTAAACAGCTTAGTAAAGCAGTCATTAACTTCATATGTCATCTAGCAAAAAATTATTTGCATTTTTGCATAGAAATAAAGAGAAACAATTAGTAAAATTACTAAATTCAGATTAGTATGGAAACACATAAAGTACATAGCTAATGAAAATCCTGGTTTCAAAGAACACACACATACTTACACACATATGATTTAAACTAGATTAACTTTAACTAAAGAAAGCCTATTTAATTCTTGCGCACCACAGGTTTAATACCATTGCAGTAGAACTATATTACGTGAACTTTTTGAAACAAACCAACTTAAATCTAGAGCAGACACAGCACCCAGAGACCAGACGTTAATTCATCACTGTAAAAGGGCTAAGCCCACATTTAATCTACTATACATTTTTTCGGCCACGCCGGGAATCGATCCCGAGACCCTTAAATAAGTAAGCAGACACGTTACTGACTTAGATAAGATAGCGGACTCGCTTTAATATTGGGAATATTTAAACTTTGATACTATTATCCTTGAACTGAAGGCTTTTATTAAATAAAAATATTATTGTCTGTTGTAGAATTCAAGAAATTGTTCTTTAAATAAATGACCTGCCTCGGTGGCGTAGTTATCTAACGTGCTAGTTTTGTGTTGACCTAGACTGTTGAGGAAGGGGAGATCTAGGTTCGAATCTCGCTCGGGTGAACTGGGAGGTGGTTTTCCCCTCTTCCTCCAGGCAAATGCGAGTTCACTTCCTGTATATTCAACCTTCCCAAATCCTAAACCATTAGCGTAATTAGTACTCAAGCGTATAACCAAACGGTTAGTAAGACGTGGTGATAAGTATTATTTAAAGAAATGGTCGTTTGCGGCTTTCTCTTTGAAGAAACCAGAGCGACAAATTGTCTACATACAGGCGATCGAACTGTCCCTCCCGTTCATATATACCACACGAGTAAAAAAAAACCCACAACTTGAAAAGTTACTAGGTCTACTTTCATATATATAGGCCTATATATGTTATTTGCATCTTTCATTTTTGTTGAATATTATCAACAATTTATAAAATGTTACCACTAATATAGTTTAATTGTAGTGAATAGTGCGATTGCCCTACCGGTAGAGCGTATGTAGTGTGTTTATTGTGATGCCAGTGTTTTTAATTGTTGTTTTTTATTCTGGGGTGTTTTTAAGGGTTTAGCAGCAGCTGTGGGGGTCATTGGTCTTATTTGTAGGAGCTTATTCTTGTCCAATCTTGTTAATTCCTGCCCATTTTGTCCCATTTGATTTTTATGTGCACCCCATTTTATTTTTATGTGTGCTCATTTGATTTTGTGTGTGGCCCATTAGTTTTTTAATGTGTACTGATTTCATTTGAATGTGTGCCCCAGTAAATTAGATTAAATGTTA
Organism: Timema bartmani; assembly: GCA_902151455.1. Classification (NCBI taxonomy): domain Eukaryota; kingdom Metazoa; phylum Arthropoda; class Insecta; order Phasmatodea; family Timematidae; genus Timema; species Timema bartmani. The sequence goes on along the minus strand of CABFWB010000131.1, from coordinate 317,799 downwards.
TTAATGTTGACCGCAACATAATGTTTGTATTTTCTAAAAGGCTTCACCCATGTAAATTGAACTGTATTCAGGGATACACATTAAACACACAATATTTTATCACACGACTAGACCCACCTGAGTCCCTTTGATCTGGACCAACAGCTCATGGTTGTCTTCCACCCCTTCTAAAGCCTCCCCTTCTATTGTCCTGAGATCATCCCCCGTTATCTCCAGGTGCCTTAACTTGGGGTTGAACGCCCCTAACAGCTGATCAGTTAGTGCGGGTTCCAAAATTCGGACCGAGAGTTTTCTGAGCGAGGAGACGCTGGAAAGAACGCCCCCCAACCGGAACCGGTACTTTTCTATCCTGGGCCACGTCTGTATCCTCAGGGAGGTGAGCAGATGAAGACGATTCAAGGAGTCGGCGTCGAAACGTTCCAAACGTGACAAGTCCTGTACGTTCAGGTGCTGAAGACGGTTCAGGCCGTAGAAACTGTCCTTGGTGACAATCTAGGGACAACAGGGTCATAGGATGTATTATTACAATAATTTCACTAATAACCTTTTTATGTCGACGCGCCTCTAAGCCTTATAATAATTTGAAGAAGATTTAAGAATAAAATAAAATCATCCTAATTATATGTAAATAACTTTTATTAATTAACATTGCCAAATTTACTTGTTTTTTAAAATTTCTGTTGAGCTCATAAACTATTCTTTTTACAGCTCGTCTTACTACACGTCCGGGATACCCGTATATTTACACTATTTGCTTAGGGATGACTAAGGGTGTAGTTTACGGAAAATATATCCTCATTTGCAGGGGTAGAGAATGGGAATCTATTTAGGAAACATCACCCTCTGCACACCCAGCCTGGATTCCACGATAATGGACGAGCAGAATTGACGAGTTTTACGTTTAATCTAAGCTCTCACCGATCAGGATATCATAAAATAATATGTATCGAATAAATATTTCGTATCATAATACGTCCTTTTGTACAATGAAAGAGTGTATTAACTAAATTAACCAGAGAAACATATATTTTAATAATACAACTTACTTTTATAGGATTTTTTGATACATCCAAAGATTTTAGAAACTGCATCTGAGGCCATGCATGCGTAGGCAAGGCGGTCAACCGGTTCCCTCGAAGGTCCAACGTCCTCAACCCCACCAAACCTTCCACCGAGGCCGAAGACAGATCCTCTATCAAGTTGTGCGACAGGTTGAGTCCGACGAGATTGGGCAGAGGGAGGTGCGGGGCCACCCCGAGTCCCGTGTCGGCGAGGTTGAGCTGCCTCAACCTCTGCAGGTAATGGAACAGCTCCTTGAAGTTGGCCCGGAGAGGGTTGCTGCTCAGATCGAGCTTCAATAAACCCCCAAGACTTGTAAACACGTTATCGGGCAGGATCGTCAGCTTGTTGTGAGCGAGGTTCAACCCCGAGAGGAAGGGAGTGTCGGGGAACATGGTGCTGTCCAGTTGTTCCAAGTGATTGTGAGATATGTCTAGATACCTCAAAGTCACGCCGACCTGAGCCAAGACGCTACTGGGCATCACTACGAACTCGTTATTAGACAGGTCAAGTCGCTCCAGTCTGGTGTTCATGAAGGCGTCCCTAGGCACTGATCGCACGTGGTTATGGGAAAGGTCAACGATACGAAGATTTCTCAAATTAGAAAACTGTTCAAAGTTCAACTGTTCTATATGGTTATGCGACAGGTCTATAACTTGTAATGACTCCACCCCATGAAAAGAACGTTTGCGTAACGTCATTATACTATTGTGTTCGAGTGTTAGCACTTCCAAAAGCTCGAGGTTCCCAAACGCTACGGCGCCCAAGTGCGCTATTCGATTGTAGCCCATGTGGAGACGTCTTAGGGACTCAGAGAAAAGTTGCAAGAAGTATACGGGGACATCCTGGACGCGGTTGTGACTCATGTCGAGGATTTTCAAGTAGACGGTAGATCCAGGGTCACTACCGTACAGATAAGAGATATGATTTCTAGAAATATTCAAAGTCATCGGCATGTTGTAGCTTGTAACGTTTTGAAAAAAACTTGACGAAAATTCTTTCAGGTCGTTGTTTTGTAGGTCAAGTTTGATTAAGTTGGGAAGTTCAGAAAAAGACCTCGCTGCTATATAGCTCACACGATTATCAGATATCACTAGTGTTACTAAATTAGGCAGATAATTGAATGAGTTTGTTTTAATAGTCCTGATTCTATTCCCAGTGAGTACTACAGACTGCAAACTCCCCAGCGAAGAAAAAGTGTTTGTCTCAAGTGTCTCGAGGTTGTTATAAGACAAACGGACATCACGCAGGTGGCCGTGGATGTTTCCGTTGAACACGTCCGAAGGGAGATGCACTATATGGTTAACCTCCAAGTTCAAATACTGGAGTTGTTCAAAACTGTACAACGCCGTTGATGATATAGTTCGTAGATTGTTGTTGTCCAACGCCAACCAAAGTAATGACCTTAATGGCTTGAGAAAGTCCTCTGGGAAATCCTCTCTGTACATGCCGAAGCTAACTTCTAAACTCTCTAAGCTAGTAGCTATGTCGGAAAAAGCATCTTGGTCCACGTCGCTCAACTTATTGAAAGAGAGACTGAGCTCTCGTAGAACCGGAGTCTCCCGGAACACACGGGCATCCAGACGACTGATTCGGTTGTTGCGCAGTAGTAACGTGTCCAAGGAATGGCCCCATCCCGCAAAGTCATCCGGTTCAACGTCGTAAATTTGATTATAGCCTATATTTAAATGCGACAACCTTTTGCAGTCTTTCAAGGCTTCACGTGGTATTTTACTCAATCGGTTGCCAGAAAGGGACAGTGCCCTTAATGACCCAGAAAAACTGTTGAACGCATCGTCAGAAATATTATTAATTTTATTGGACGGTATGTACAAATATTTCAACCTCTTCAAGTGGTGAAGGGCTTTTGGTATTTCTTGCAACTTGTTCTTCTCCAAGTCCAAGAACTCTAATGAGTGCCCTACACCAACAAAAGCTTTATCGTCAACTGAATGTAGTTGATTCATGGATAAATAAATTCTCCCCACGTTCAACCCTCGAAAGGATTGAGCAGATAAGTTTTGAAAGTAGTTGAAATCTAGGTTCAGATCACGGACGGTAAGAGAGCTGTTGAACACATTGCTAGGTATCGTCCTAAGCGCGTTTTCACCTAGATCAAGCTTGTCCAGACGTTTCTTGTATCTGAAGGTATATTCCGGGAGCTCCCCCAAGTAGTTACCACGAAGATAGAGCCACGCCAGGTCTCGGAGACCATCCAACGTCTCGGTGGGGAACCTCCTGATGAGGTTGTGCGATGCGCTGAGAGTATGCAAGGACGATGGCAACGTCCCCGGATCCAGCGACGCCATCTTGTTGCTGTCGAGGTTGAGCCAGGTCAAGAGGTGGCACTCGGCCAAGGAGGCGTCCGAACCTTGATGGACTTCTCCATTCCCATTAATGTCCCAGTTCTGACCCCGCCGTGGCCTGGGCAGCTCGGTGAGGTCATTCTCGCCCAAGAAGACGTTGGTGATTGTGTCTTTGAGGTGCATCCAATCCCCTTCACCCAAACCACCACCTAAAGAGGTGATCTGGTTGCTGCAATGAGGGACAAGGTTGAGAGGTTGAAACAAACACGTCCTTCGCTAACTTAATTTAAATCATGTTCAATTTTACCTATTGAAATGTTCAAAACAATAACAACTGCCTTCCTTGAACGATTATTTTTATTCATTTGTATTGTTTAACGTGGTATTTTTGATCCAAGTAGTTAAATTATCACACAGCTTACAAACTAACCTAATTCTAGACCAACACTCAGTCCTCGGGAAATTAAGTCATCACTATAAAAGAGAATGCCTCAATGTCACCATTTCGGGCAAGCCTGGAATCAAACCTTGGGTCCTTAGATAAATGGATAGACGTGCTATTGGCTGAGATAAGGTGTTATCCCCATTTATTTTTATTAAAAAATAGGTTTAATTTTACGAATATTAAAACAAAAGGGGTGTATTTACAATACTGTCCCATACGCTATTTATTTATTTATTTATTTATTCCGACTATGCAATTACTTAAAATAAAATCGGAGTTATTAGGAACCCAAATTTTACTTTTAAATTAAATTTGAGACACTTGTAAGTCACCTGATTTCCTAGCACGTTGAAAATAAAAATGTTGAATCCAAAGATGATTGTTTATTATTTGATGCCAAAAGATTCCATGGTCTTGAGTAATGGCCGGGATCAACCATACATTTAATAGTAAATATTTATTTAAAGATTATGTATTTTTATCTCAATGTTATGTTGACCGTCTCATAGTAAAATGCAACATGTTCTACTCGTTTTATTCCTTTACCTGTGAAGATTGAGCCAGTCCAAGCTTCTGAGCGACTGCAAGGCTTCAAACGGAATCTCGGATAGCTCATTGTAGCTTAGATCCAGGGACTTTAACACCCCGGACATACCACTGTAACAAAAAAAAAACCCCACAAGATTTAGGACTAATTTGTTAATCGCCAACATGCGGATTATCTAACTTGTTATATATGACGAGACTTTACATGGAACTTTTAGGGTTCCGATCTGGTAAAACAGCATGTGCTAATAATTTGTAGTACCTCGAGTATGACGTTTTGTATGTTTCAAGACCCATAAATGTGGGTCATGTCGGTACCCCAACACTTTATATATCTTCCTCTGCCTGTACCTGCGTATACATACGAAACCTTTTGATGTATTTCGTTCAAAACCAATAAAAAATTTCTAGAAATAGGGTACAAACTGGTTTATTTACAATTTAGGTGGCTGCAATAGGTATGACAAATGAATATTAAAAAGTATATAGCTTTAAGAATAGTTAGCAACCGACAGTTTATTTTTTAATTATAGGTAGTGGCGAGTTTTATTTGACTTTATTAAATTATTTTTAAATACACAATTATAATTATTATAATAATTAATAATACTTAGCACTACATCTTACTAACCGTTCGGGTTATACGCTTTATAATAGAATAAATTATTAACCATTTAGTTTTGAAATACAAATTTTAAATATGCCTTAAATTAATTAATAGAAAAAATTCAGGAAATGTCACTTTTTGATGAGCTATAGTAATAGCAGATATATTTTTTGAATTTACTTTAATTTCAGACGCAAAAACCCTATTTTGTTAATCTTTTTTTAACACTTATTTCGGTAAGTCCTCTTATATACTATGCTATAGTAGTATATATTTATTGAATTTGCTGAGTAAGCTTTTCTAAATAATAAACAAATTTCGAATATTTATATAAATATAAAATTACTAATCTTATAATTAAATGGAACACAATAATATTAAAAGCTCAAGAAACTATAACTGTAAGACCAAATAAAAATCTTATACATGTTGTAAGCCAGCATTTTTTTATTTTTTTTTACAACTTTTATCAATGCTTTTAACTCCCCAATCTTCATTACAAAGAGAAACTTTTATCTAGTTCTCGAGTTGGTTAATTTTCTAGTCACGTTTTAAAAGTTATGTCAAGCGCATACCAAATGCTCGGTGGGTTTTTTTCCCTCCTCTCTTTTCCTTTTGTACTTATCCCCCCTCCCTCCTCCTCGTTTGAGATTTTATTTTTACTTTCTAATTTTAATTTGATTCTATTCCATTTTATTCTTGTTTTCATTTTGTGACTGAATTTTAATAAATTTATATGAATTTTGCTTTCACTCATGTATACACAGTGGGCTACTTATATTAAAATGTCCCTTTGTTGGACTACAATCCATTTCACTGTACGTGAGCTGGTATGTAATATTTTACAATTCGTTTTATTTTATTTTTATATGAATATTATTATTTTTTACCCCTAAAGGTAGTAAGATGTCCTTTATTGTGTCCACTATGGCACAACTATATGGTAGGGCCATAGTAGGGCCCGTCAGATTAAGACCGGAAACATACTGTACTTCCACATTTAATTCAAATGGTTTCTTTTTTTATATATATACTTTCACTTAGAACTTCCATTTAGGGTTTAGTTTTATATAGACTTTCAAATGGAACTACTATGTTTTTATTACATTTTATAATTTCATTTGGAACTTCAATCGATAGCGCTTAGCTTATACATATACTCTACCTCTACCTTGGAACTGCCATTGCTAATATTAGTTTTTACATAAAGTTTTCCTTGGAACTGCCATCATGCTTTGTTTTAACATACATTTTCACTTTTATCTTCCACCGTTATTTGTTTTTATATATATACATTTGGAACTGTCCTCATTCTTTGTTTTTACATATGTTTTCACATGGAACTGCCATTGATTTTTGTTGTTACATTCATTTTCACTTGGAACTGCCATGGCGCTTTTGTTTTTACATAAACTTTCACTTGAAACTGCCATAGCTCTTTGTTTTTGCATACACTTTAACTTAGAACTGCCATTGTTCTTCAATTTTACATATACTTTCACTTTAAGTTAATTAATTAGTTATTTTTAATACAATTAAATATTAAAATAAGCCTCACCTGGCTATGTGCGTTCAAAGATGTTAATAGAAAACTCTGTTTTCAGTGTTTTCTTATTCAAATGCTTTGTTTGAATTTTATAGACTTTTATACTCATAGGTGACACTGGTCAAAGCAATTCTACGTTATACAATCATATTAACTGTGTTTATAATTAATAATAAGCTATTTTAAGAAATACCCATATATTTAAAACTGTAAGCGATCCTTTTAAACAATGATTTCCGGATTTCTACCAAACAGATTTTTATAAATTTATACTAAATTACTAAAATAAATGAAAACTTATAAATTAAAAGATGTGGTCAAAAATGTCACATTATAAAAATATGCAAAGGAAAGCTACACATTCCAGAAAAGGAAAATTTCTTTCGACAGCACTTTTCAAAGTTCTAACTAAACGATTTTTATTTTATTTTTTAATAATAAACGCATTTATTTCCCATAGAAATTTAAAAATTTTCAGTATCTAAGACGTAATCAATTTACAATTTACATTAGAGGTTAATATTTGTACGCTATTTATTAGCGGTATTTAACGTGCATTACAACAGAGAACACCTAGACTCCTGGAATTTAATTCATCAATGTGAAAGGGGAAGCCCACATTTCACCAATGATAAATTTCTCAGCCATTCTAGGAATCGAACCCGGGATCCTTAACTCAGAAGACAGACACACTACCGACTGATCTAAGGTGTCAGACATGCTATTAAGATAAGGTTCCCGATGTCATAAAAAAAATGGTTAAGGTATCTGGAGTCTTGAGATGTAGATTTGGCCAAAAATTTCAAAACTTATAAACATACTTTGGGCTTTACTACGAACCTTGTGACTTTGACAAGCAATAAAGTTGACTTAGGCTATTTTTAGCCTGGGTAAAAAACGTTAAAAAAATTTACATATACATTAGGATGCTTAAAAGGCCTCTTAAGCCGCTTTTAACCAGAACACTGGCATTAAAGGTTACTAGCAATGTTTTTTTTTCAAAAGAAAGTAAGGGTTGTTGAAGGGTGGGGTGGATTGAAGGGAGGGGGTGTCGTGACGGTTCTAGAAATGTAATGTACATTTTAACTTTTTCTACAGTTCAGATACTTAGGAAAAGCTGTTATTGGCTGTATCGGAAAAAATCTAAACGTAGCTAACTATTGTAATGGCCTAGCGCAATGCGGTTATAGCCACAATATAATAGCATTCAATTTGTAATTTTTTCTTTATCGATTTCATAAAGAAATATTAATTTTTTTTGTAGGGATGTGGTGTCAAAATATGTACTCTATCAGAATTCAACTAAAGAAGCCTTATTTTTTTAATTTCCAAGCGTGATTATTAAATTATTTATTTATTAAAATACTTTAATGCGCTAAAATATGTATACAGAGTTGCTTACAGTTAAAAATATTTTAAAATGCAATATGAATATATTAATATTCTTTTAAATATTCTTTATTCATGAATTAAACTTTCTATCACCACGTCTTACTAACGTATAAGGCTATACGCATACTTACTAATTATTCTAATGTGTTATGGATGAGGAAGGTTGCATTTAGAGGGAATGTACCCGCATTTGCATGGTGTAAGAGAGTGGAAACCCGTTTAGGAAAAAAAACACCCTCAGTATATCCGACCGGGGTTTGAAACTCGATCTCATCATCCACACTATATCCTAATTAGGGATGTGGTGTCGAAAAAAAAGTATCGATACTGTAATCATTAAACGTATCGGAAGAAAAATATCAATACCCTATTAGTATCGAAAGAAAAGTATCGATAACAGTAAGTATCGGTATCGAAACGCGGATAAACTTTTCTGCTTCGTCTGCTTAGGTTATCCTTCAGTTAACCGAGCTCAAAGAGCTCCACAAAATCTTCTTTTGTTTAGTTTGTGATGATCGTAACCAGGGTAGTAGAGTGTGGTCGCCACTCGCCCCGGCAGGCATCAGGATGTTTTGATAAACAAAGATGAAAGAACAGTTTTGAACTAGGATTAGCTAAAAGAGATTGAATGCTAGAGTTTCTTCTTGCTTGTCACGGAGAAAATGAGTGAGAATTGAAAAATAGTGTAATTAGTTCTTCCTCCACAGTCCACCCCAGTAAACGTTTAATCCCAGCATGAGGGAAGATAACAAAAAAGTTGTTTCTTTTGATACCGGAGTGTTAGTCCTAATATCAGTAAAAGTATCGAAAAAAGTATCGAGTAAAAAATACTAATATCGATATTAGTACAGTATCGATACTTTTTTCACATCCCTAAATCTAATGCGGGGGTAACACCTTAAGCCACGCAGCCCGAAGCGGATAATTTGGATTGTTAGATTGCACTCAGCTTTGTAAGATTTTCATTATTAGCATTTTACTTAATGTTTTCCATTTCATAAACATTAAACGACACGAAAACGAATTCCATTACTATTTTAAAACCCTATTACTACACGTTGTTGTTGATTTTAAACCAAGATATTAATACTATAAAAGGTAAATAATACGGTGCACAGACTTTCTCCCGCTTTTATCTTAAAATAGAAATTTACTCAAAACTCGTAAGATTTGTGAAACAAAATATTAGGTCTATACATTGTTGTAGAAACACTACACCAAAGATCGTAAATGAAATAATATACACTGTTACTTACTCTATGGCATTACGAACTTGGAACACTGTTACAGGAAAATTGAGAAAACAGAAACATCTTTGTCTACCAAAGTGGATAAGAATCAACTTCATTTTCAAAAGACCTGAATTAAAAAGTATATATATATATTTGCTTATAGCCCAGAAATTGGTTTTATAAAAATATATTTAAAATAAAATATTTTATATCTTTAATAGTATACAACAACTTTACACAAATAAGTTATTTTGTATCTCAAATAGTTGCGGAGAAATTATACAAATTTGAAAATTTCCCTTATATAAAGTATCATCAAAGTCATTTTTATGAGAAAATGAGAATTTCCAACGAGCAAAGCGTGTATATATTACACAGCCCAAATGACAATAATTGAACGTAAATTGATATTTATTGATCAATATTTTTACTGGCAATATTCAATGTTTGTCGAGGTCATAGTTGTTTTCGAAGTGAAGTCGAAGTTTCGAATATTCTCACAACCCTACTAACTATGTAAAATAAATAGAGCCTAATCTAATATTACCTCTCAAATGTTAAGTTTACTATTCAATATTATTTTTCAGCTGAAAATTAATATTTTTAATTGGATCACGGATTCAAATATTTCCAACAATTTTTTTAACAATATTTTCAAAATTTTGTAAAAAGTATATGCACGTGTCTATTTACAAGAGGGTTATTCATTTTGTGTTAAACAAGTAAACCTTTATTTAAGGGGACATATACATCACCTAAAACTTGTTCTATTCTTTCATTAACAGAACATGAACGTTTATAAATAATATAATAAATTCCGATCTTGTCCAAAACATATTTTTGTGCGAGACACAGCCCCGTGATTAATTATATTTGAGACATAAATTTTATTTAGTTTCAAGTCTTATTAATCGTTCGGGTTATAGCCTATGTAGGCCTACTGATTACACTAATATGTTAGGAATTAGGAAGGGTTTTAATTTAGAGGAAGTTAACCCACATTTTCATGGAAGCAGAGTGAAAAACCATATAGAAAAATCATATTCAGTGCACTTGACTGGGATCGAACCCCGATCTCCCCGTTTACGGTGGTCTAGTCTAACACGAGAGTTGCTCGTAAGACCATGAGGTCACAGAAGCGGGTTTTGAGGCGTACTGTTGCTCGAGTATGTTTTAAGGTGACATAGATAACCAAAACATATTCCCATCTTGCAGGGTGAGTTTGAATTTACAGCGCTACTGTCTGCATGAATGAAGCAAAGGAATTCTGTTTTTAAGAACATCCGATAGTAACAAGTTTATTGCAAAAAATAAATAAATGTATAGCAATGATCTTAAATTGTTATTCAATGATTTCATATCATTATAGTTTCCGAGCTATATAGGGTTAAACTTGCTATTTAATCTTTATACGTAACGTTTTTTAAGGTAAAGTAATTAATGGATGGTGCTGAAATTTAGTTTAATCATTAGACATCCATATGAGTTGTACAGAATGAAATATTTATAGCTTTAACCTTATTAATATTTCAATATTAATATTAATTAGTAAAAATATTTCAGCATTAATATTAATTAATAAAAATATTTCAATATTAAAACCTACATATTATGGTAACAGCACACACTATGAAGTGACTTAATAGTTTATGTTGTGGCCATAATATGAAGTTTTTATCAGGCAGCGTAGGGCTCTGTCCCTCACTCATTAATTCACAACAAACTCCACTTAGATTGCCACGTGGTCTAAGGCGCTACTCTCACAAAAGACTAGACTGATGGTGACAGGGATATTGAGGTTCGAATCTCAGTTAGATGTACCGAGGGTGGTTTTTTCCAAAATGGTTTTCCACTCTCCTTCCACGCAGATGTGGGTACGCTTCGTATAATATAACGTTCTTAATCCCTAAAACCATTAGCTTAATTAGCACACAAACGTATAACTCGAACGGGTAGTAAGACATAGTGATACAATAATATGAAATGATACACGATTTTTGACAACTGAAACGTATTGTTTTTCGTTTTTAGATTAGAAAAATCAAAACAAATAAAGAGTGAGTGACCAAAAAAAACAATTATGTTGAGCAAATTATATGGACAGCGTTCTATTATTAATTATTATCTAAACATTCGTTAGTTAGAATTTACAATGTTTTGACATCAAATTTGAAGCTCCTGGTCGTCTCTGTAAAGTGAAGGGGAAGGAAATTTTGACGACGGGACACTTTTTTTTTTGGCCAAAAATAAAATAAAATATTGCTTCAGTATACATTTAGTTTAATTTTCTACACATAATGATATAAACAGTTCTTTGATATTTTTTATGGTCATCTTAGAATTTTATCAGCACTTTTTATCTTCATGACAAATATTCAAGAACTTTCTAAATTAATTTGTGTAGAAAATTTAACTAAACTTATCTACTGAAGCATTATTTAATTAGTTTTTATCCGAAAAAGGTTTTTACATCATTAAAAAATCAGTAAAAAGTACTGAATTTAGCTAGGGTTCTTTTTACCTTAAGCTGCCGAGTACTCTTTTTAAAGAGCATACTCATATTAATTTATATAAAAAGATAGTTTTAACAAACATGTTTTGCAAGGGCGTGGAAAGCTAATTTTTTCTAGAGTGGGCTCGCGATAAAATTTTACCATGCCTTCAGCTAATTTTTCTAGAGTGGGCTCGCGATAAAATTTTACCATACCTTCAGCTAATTTTTCTAGAGTGGGCTCGCGATAAAATTTTACCATACCTTCAGCTAATTTTTCTAGAGTGGGCTCGTGATAAAATTTTATCATAACTTTAGCCAATAATAGTTTTTATACGTACATATGCACCGCCCCCTAGGTGGTCTATCAAATTTCAGGAGATCCGGATCCCCCAGAACTCCCCTTTATATGACCTTGATATTTTGACGTTTATTTTGCAACTAATGGTTTCCTCTTTAAAAGGCCTCGCTACCATATAGCGTATTATACCACGTGAGAGGTTAGCGGAGGCTGTATTTTAAGATGGGCTTGTGACTTCGTCTCCTGAATAGTTGAACAGGCCTAGTCTTCCTACCATTAGCTTTTCCTTACTCCGTTTGGGGTTGTTTAACAATTCAAACGTCCGCTAGCTGTCCTCACATTTCCACGATAGGATGGAGTAGAGACCTCACTCACAGGATGTACACTCCTTGTCATAATAAAATATACACTTCTGAAAATTTTGTAAGAACGCGCGTGTCGGAAATAAATTAACTTTTAAATGATTCATGTCTTACTTGTCGTCCCGGCTATCCAAATAATGAGGTAAGTGATAAAGAAGGTGTAATATAGAGGAAGGTAGAAGGGACGATGAAGGCAGAATTTAGAGGAAGGTAGGAGAGACGAGGAGTCTAGAATTTAGAGAAAGGTAGAAAGGACGAGGAAGCCAGAATTTAGAGGAAGTTCGGAATAAGAGTGGGAAACTATTTAGGAAAAAAATAAAGCTCCAATATGTTTAAGGATCTGAATCTCGAATTTTTATTTGACCAACGAATCCAAAAACTAAAGCTTAATTTTTTTTTACTTTCCTACATCAATTCTTATGTTCTAGAACATATAAATAATAACTAAAGGTTAACATTTTCTGACCCGCCTCGGTGGCGTAGTTGGCTAACGCGCCAGTCGTGTTGAGCCAGACCACCAAGGACGGGGAGATCGAGGTTCGAATCTCGGTCGGGTGAACTGGGAGTGGTTTTTCCTAAATGGTTTTCCACTCTCCCTCCACGCAAATGCGGGTTCACTACCTCTAACTTCAACCTTCCCAATTCCTAATCGATTAGTGTAATTAGTACTTAAGCGTATAACCCGAACGGGTAGTAAAACGCTTTTTTTTAGCACCACGTCTTACTAACTGTTCGGGTTATACGCTTATATACTAATTACACTAGTGGTTTAAGGTATTAGGAAGGTTTAATTTGGAAGTGTTCTCACATTTTCGTGGATGGAGGGGGGGAACCACCCTCAGTACACCCAACGGGGATCAAACCCCGATCTCCCCATCTTCGGCAGTCTTAGTATATTGCGAGAGTAGCGCCTTAGATAATGCGATTATAGAAGCGGGTAACATGTTATTATTCTTGTCCATCTTCTTTTGGTGTGCCTTTTTTTTAGGTCTTGGCCTACGTGTCCAGACTTTATGGACACCCTGTAGTTTTTTCAAGTAGATATTTAAAACATTTATTATCTCCAAATGCATTAGAAAATTTCAAATATGATTCATATGGCACGTTATTTCTGATATAAAATATCTATTCCTCGGTCCTTTTTTGTGTAATTTGTTTTATATCATTTTACACTATGAATGTGAGAGTAATGTAATTTGCAACATGTTCATTTAAGGGTTACTTCATCCCCTAATGAACCATGTTTTCATCTTTTTGCCGGTTAAAATAAATCAGCCGCCTTGAGAGAGCAGACTTCTCTAAACAGCAGGGTGAAGAGAATTCAGATTAGCTATAATTTTCCACCCTTCTTATTATGGCCGTCACGTATTTTACTTAAAAACCTCCCTTAAGGCAGGGTGAGGGTAGATTATCCTTACAGCCCCATGGTGGGTTAAAATTAAAAAAACATCTAGTAAAGAAGTGGTTAACCTTGGTTTTAAGGTTTTGCGGACAAAATATTTAAGTTAAAATCTAATTTTAAAATTGGTTTATGTTTCACTCTTAAACCGCAAATTGAAGGAACTTTCCAAGTAATTATTAGGAATTAAACTGAACCTATTTAAATCCGTTCTGAATAAAAATTTACTATAGTAATTTTAAGTTGCACAGTTACAGCGTTTCTTACTACCCATTCGTGCCATACCCATTTATGCCATACCTAATTTATGGGTAATTAACTAATAACTATTTTAAAAGTGTATTAGACTATGTGAATAATATAATAAAGTATCAATGATTTATTTTTAACTCTAAGGGTTAAAAACTTTACAAAGTCCTTTGTGGGACTCATTCCAACACTTCATTTGTAGGTTAACCCTATTTGACTGGGTTTTTCCGAAATTCAAATGAAGCTTCAAGCTGGAGGGTGGGTATGAGGGAAAAACCCTTTGTTTTGAACGTTGTGATCATCAAATGCGTATCCCGACCAACATTTTTCAAAGCCAAACAAGTTTGAATGCTCTTTTTAAATGAATATGGACGTAGGTCGGTAGTAGGTCTATAAACATTTTAGCTCTTTAAAGTAATGGGGCAGCGCTGCGGGTGGGTGGCAGGGGAACGGTTTTTCTACCGGGTGGACCAGGGTGTTATATAGGAGAATAAATATTCCCGTATTATCCATGTCTGTATGGACGCAGACTAAATATCAAGATCACCTAGTCCATTTTTCTGGGAGGTTCTAGTTCAAATCCCAACCAAGTTGCACAGTTGCAGCGTGTCTTGCTCCCCATTCGTGCCATACGCATTCTTAATTACGCTACTAGAGTAATTTATAAGGAAGCTAGGCTTGAGAGGAAATTCGATAGTAATTTCGAGGTGAGAAATCATTTAGAAGAAACCAGGCCCAGTTCACCCAGCTGGGATTCAATTCTGTAATTAACTAATAACTATTTTAAAAGTGTATTAGACTATGTGAATAATATAATAAAGTATCAATGATTTATTTTTAACTCTAAGGGTTAAAAACTTTACAAAGTCCTTTGTGGGACTCATTCCAACACTTCATTTGTAGGTTAACCCTATTTGACTGGGTTTTTCCGAAATTCAAATGAAGCTTCAAGCTGGAGGGTGGGTATGAGGGAAAAACCCTTTGTTTTGAACGTTGTGATCATCAAATGCGTATCCCGACCAACATTTTTCAAAGCCAAACAAGTTTGAATGCTCTTTTTAAATGAATATGGACGTAGGTCGGTAGTAGGTCTATAAACATTTTAGCTCTTTAAAGTAATGGGGCAGCGCTGCGGGTGGGTGGCAGGGGAACGGTTTTTCTACCGGGTGGACCAGGGTGTTATATAGGAGAATAAATATTCCCGTATTATCCATGTCTGTATGGACGCAGACTAAATATCAAGATCACCTAGTCCATTTTTCTGGGAGGTTCTAGTTCAAATCCCAACCAAGTTGCACAGTTGCAGCGTGTCTTGCTCCCCATTCGTGCCATACGCATTCTTAATTACGCTACTAGAGTAATTTATAAGGAAGCTAGGCTTGAGAGGAAATTCGATAGTAATTTCGAGGTGAGAAATCATTTAGAAGAAACCAGGCCCAGTTCACCCAGCTGGGATTCAATTCCCGACCTCCCCATCATCGGAAAACTAGACTTGATGAGCCGGACATTTAGTCAACAAGACCACCATTGTGGATGAAAGTATATTATTCTTAGTTTTATGGCACTAATATACTTGTGATTGTTTGCGATCATTTTACTGTGTCTTATCAGGCACGTGTACAATTCATAATCTAGATATTTACTAGGGTTTAGGCCTATTTACAACAGGTTCAATTTTGGATTTCGCGTGAAGTCTGCTTCCTGTTGCTTTGATCTAATTTTGGGGTTTTTTATGACAAGAGGTAGCACGATTTGTGTCCATGACTGCCATGTTATCGGGATGTATGAAAAATACAACTCAATTTTATATTGCACCCGCCATCTTAGATTTTCTCATTTAAGTGGTATGCTAAATTTCGTACATACCCAATTCCAGCTCTCTTAGGACACAATTTGTAAGCTGTGTCTACAATCTTGAATTTTTCTAAATTAGGGATTTTTTCTTTCATAAATTTGGCATGCCCCATAGCGTTCACGCTATATTTTAGCTCTTTAGGACTAAATTTGTAAGTTGAATCCACCATATTGTATCCACCATATTACATTTTTCAAATTTTAGATTTTTCTCATAAATATGGTACGCTCTATAGCGTCAACACCAAATTTCAACTCTCAAGGGCAGCGGTTCACAAACTTGTTGAGTCGCGTAGCACTTTTCAGGAGAGAAATTCGTCACTGAGCAAAATCCTCGACTAAAGACACGTATTTGCATTTTTGACTTATTTTACCTAACTGCATTTTTTAAGTTGTTCGATATTTGATTGTATAGCAAAAGAAAGAATTGTTTTTAGGATTATAAAAAGCTTAACTTTTGATACAAACTTAATCTTTCTCATTGAAAATACGAACTTTAAAAATCGTTGTCCTGAAATATCAATTTTTGCATATACGTGTCTTTGGCATAAGGGCGACAATATTTTGACATAGCACCTGCATAGGTCCTAAGCCAAAGTGATGCAGTATTGGTGAGAGAAGGTATATTTTAAGCATTTTGGACTGTTAAATTAAACATCAAATTTTATTTAATTCGAAATGTTATTTCTTCCACTAATTTCGGAGAAATAAAGTACGTCTTATTTAACGGCACAAACGAAAATTAATAAGCACATAATGTACATAAACGCATTTGAGAACGAAATCAAAGCAGGTATTGTAAATCCACTATATGTTAGCCATATAGATATGTTTTTTTTAAAGTTGCAAACCAAAAAAGTCACTTGGCAACCAAAAAGAACGAACTTAGATTCTAATGAGAGGGGTGGGACTTTTTACTATCATAGTGTGGCTATAATCTGGTTGGATTTGGGATAGCTGCAACCGAATATCTGACTCTGTATTGAGGCGGGATCTGTATTTTGTTTTAGTAGCCCCATAGGCAGAGAATTCTGATTCACATTAGTAAGTTGTTGCAAAGGGCAGAAGGATGATTTTAGCTCTATCTGACAAAACTTTAAGTTCATCTTTTAGTTGACACAAAAATCCTGATAGTGACTTCTTTAGTTAGTTGCAAAATTCTCTTTTAGCACAGAATCAGATGTCAAATGAGTATAGAGTTTAGGGTATCAGAAAGTGGGAGGAATAACTCAGGAAGGATAGGCAGACAATTATATGGATTATGTAGATATGTCCCTAAGTATTTTCATATTCAGTTGAAAATTGAGGGACTTGAACCAAGTCGTAGGATGTTGGGAAATGTGTCATTTTACAAAACTCAAGTTTAGGTACTCATTTATCCTACAATTGATTGACTAATTAACTCTTATAAGTTCGACCCTGTAGAAAACTTGACTATTGTACTCCCTAGAAACACAATTCTGACCAAAACCTCTTCCATTTACCTTAATTAACATTCATTACTTTGAGTGTTTTGCCTCAACAAGCCAATATTGGCTCGGCATGCCATTATTATAACAACGTTGATGGCTAATGAATCGTATGTTACCACTACCAACAAACATATAGTTCTCTTGTTTCAAAGATATCATTTCTCCTGAATTGCAAACGCATCTGTTTATGACTAAACGCTTTGTGTCTGAATACGAAACGATGGTTATCAAACTACAATACTGAGTAGGTTAATTATTAAACTGAAGCAAATAGAAGATCGCCAACATTTCATGATGCAGTGACGTACAATTAGTTATCTGGTATCCGATAGACTGAATCACATTAGTAAATCCAGTACGAATTTAGTACGATGTAATTACCAACGCATTTTTTTGGGTGTATATCACTTCTTAATACTCGTCTGAATTAACTATATATTTACTCAAAATGGAGTAGGGACTAGGAAGGTAAAATTAAGAAGTAATGTACCCGCATTTTCGAGGTATCTATTTACGGAAAACCACCCTTTGTAAAATCGGTAGGGATTCAAACCCAAATCTTCCCATTGCAAGAAAATTCGTTATATTAAAAGAGTGACGCTTTAAACCATTCAACCACCGATGCGGGTAATACATAGTAAATCCCACTCAAATAATATGTGTATTTATATTTACAAGCTTTTTTTTTTTTTTTTACTTTCTCAGGACCCGATGATCGTGGGTTCAAACCCAGCTGGAATTGACCAATTTTTATCGAGCAATAAAAATCTGTAGCACAACTTCCTTCGGAGGGGTAGTAAAGCTGTCAGTCCCATGTCAATTGTGGCATGTAACAGAACCCTGGAAGGTATGTGAAAATACCTTTCCCGGCAAAATTGGTAGACACTTTCGCTCTCACTCAAAGAAATTCTCGTGTGCTGGTATAATCAGTTGGTTCAGAAAGTGCAGGTTCAATACCTCAAACAAATAGAAATATAAAAAATAAAAACAAGAAGAAATGCTTTATTTTATAAGAAAAACATTCTTAAGTTTAGTTTATTAAAACTTTTTTTTTTTAATGTTCCAAGCTATAAAATTAATAACGAGAAAGTTTTCACGCTTGTGTTATACTGTACCATTTATTTACAATGTATTCATTTTGACAGTGATTTTACAACTTATCATAGATTAATAGTTAAATATTTTACCTTGTACCACGTCTTTTTACTCATTTGGGTTGATCGCTCATTCAATTACACTAATCATATAGTGCAGGGAAAGGGAAAATCTCATTCAGATGTACCCGCATTTTCGTGACAGTGGAGCGGTAAACCTTTTAGGTAAAACCAGCCTCTTTATACTCCTCCCAGGATTCAGATCTAGACATTTCCAACCAGACTAAACGAGCTCAACGTTTTAGTCCGCGTGTTCACCGCTGTCGGTAAAAGTTAACTAAAGTACAAACATATCTACTAATATCTCCTGATGTTTTAGACTATTTAAATGGGTTACTTAGTTGACTTTTACATTCGATACAACAAATCGTTGGGCGAGTTAGAAATATGTAGCCCTAATTTTTTTTTTTGGCTAAGATATTTCTAAGCACCACGTCTTACTATCTGTTCAGGTTCTGTGCTTGTGTACTAATTACGCTAGGGAGTTAGGTATGAGGAAGGCTGTATTTAGAGGAAGTGTACCCGCAGAGGGAAAGTGGAAAGCCATTTTTGGAGAGAAAAAAACACCCTCAGTAAACCCGGCCAAGATTCGAACCTCGAGCTCCCTGTCATCGGCAGTCTGGTCTATTGAGAGAGTGACACCTTGGACCATGCGGCCACCGAAGCAGATACTACTAAAGATATTGATAAAGGTGCTGATGTAGAGCACGCGAGAAAAGGTAAGTGGTATTGCAATTTAATCGCAAAGCTTTTATTTCTTACCAAAATAAATAAAACATTTCTCCAGTACAAACATAAGAGTTTAATTTTCTTCAAATGGTGACCTCAACAGTTGATGAATATCTGTCAAGGGGTGTCCTGGAATTTAATGACAACTTTTTCTCTTCATTTAAAAAGTTTCTCATCTAATACCGCTCATTACAAATTATCAAGAACTTTTGAGGAACTTATGAAGAAAAAAACTATGTTTTTACTGGAGCAATATTTCATCTATTTTGGTAAAAAAAAAGTTTTTCTATAAAAACTGCAAAACAATGGACTTTTCTCACGTCCCCTAAATCCCCATCTTAAACGTTACTAGAACGGGATAGTTTTCGTTATATTTTGAGTATATTTACAAATGATACTATATTATAATATTTTCACTGTGTTGTAAGTTGTATTGTAATACAGAGGGTATAGGGTAAAAAAAAGGGGAAAGTCCATTTTTAATTCAAATTGATTTAGTGCTGCCATCTGTTAGACAATCATGATACCTTTCTAATGCACTTTAGATTGTGTTTAAGAGAGGTTTGTGTAATATTAAAATTAATTTAAAATGTATTTGCTGACTTGCTTATGGGGTTTGAGATAATAAAAGAGTTGTTGTCCTGGAAAATACGTGTAATGTGACACTCCTCCTATTTCCCTTTTACCCTTCAAATTTTACTTTCATTTCTCGAATTTAATTTACTTAAAGCGTAATATTAGTACATATATTTAGTGATAAAATTTTAAGTATTTAGCTAAGTTTTAGGCGCTATATTTAATTCCTTATTATCTCATTTAATATATAGATTATTGCTGACTCTATATGAGAAGTAATGAGAAGGGTAGTTTTAAAGAAAATGTAATCGCAGTCGCACGGGGAGAGGAAGGAAAAACACACCGCGGGAATTATTCCTCCAAGCTCACCCGTCGAATAGAATAAAACCCCAGTCTCTCGTAGTTTAGATCCACTTAAATAACCGCATAGACAACCTTTCCGGAGACATAATAAAGAGAAACAACAGTGAAAAAAAACCCGCTTCGGTGGCCGCATTGTCTAAGGCGCTACTCTCGCAGTAGACTGAGCTGTCGATGACTGGGAGATCGAGGCTCGAATCTTGGGTCGGGTGTATTTAGGATGGTTTATCCAAAACGGTTTTCCACTCTTCCTCTACGCATATGCGGGTACAATTCCTATAAATATAACCTTCCTAATACTTAAAACTGTTAACGTAATTTAATAGATAGGCGTATAATTAGAGTGGGTAGTAAGACGCGGTGTTAAAAGAAAAACCGATTTCATAATAATTCCCAGAGATCATGTTTGTCATTCGAACGGTAGAGAGCCGACAAGATACTTTTAGAAAGCAAAGAGAGTATATTCCATTTCATCCGTGATTAATAATTGAGGATGTTCACTTGAAACCCCCCCGCCCCTCCTATCTACGTACAGATACTTCCCGCCAAAACAAATACTAGCAAAAGGGAGAGAGTGTTAGTTCTCAACTTGTTGGGTAAACTCTCATCTTCCATCTTCTAGCGGTTCAAACATTCCTCCGGGCTACAGTTCGTGCCGGAGATTTGAGAGAGGCTAAAACTAGCAGCCTTTAGAGAAACAAAGGGGAGGTTTGGGTGACGGTAAAATAAATAACACGAGCTCGCAATTACTATTACTTCACAAGCTCAGCTTCTAACCAAACCACCGCCGAGTGGAAGTGGGTTTTATGAGTACAGCGGAACCTCCTCTAACCGGCCCTCTTTGATCCGGATTTCCGGTTTATCCGAACTGAAATTTCACACATACATTTTTTAAATTTTTTACTGCGAAAATAAATGGTGAGTTGTAACAATATATATTGTTTTATTGCATTTTCCCTATAACTTCCAGACCATCCGGATTTAATCCGGTCTCTGTAAGACCGGATAAATGAGATTAGAGGTACGTTATTGAGGTTATCACAGTATAATTTTCATAGGAAGATCATTTATATTATAAACGCCACCAGATCTACTTCCATGTATTCATACGTCAAGCCATGTGATCCGCAGCTGTCAATTTTGGTAGATATTATCAATTTCTATAAAATATCACTAATGATATGGTATAATGTTGTAAATGTTGGCCACAAAAAAAAAATGGCTGTAGCCTATAGCCTACTAAATACCTGCATTTGTGGCTGCGTTGGCTAGGGTGTTACTCTCTCAATAGATTGGACTTATGATGACGGGAAGATCGGGTTTATAGTATTAATCGGATGGACCAAGTTTTTCCTAAGTGGTTTCCCACCCTCTTTCCAGGCAAACTAAGTACATTCCCACTTAATTATATCTTACTAATCCTTACCCCATTAATGTAGATATGTGACTGGTCATAATGGGTGGTAAGGCTCGATGCATACACAAATATAAACGATAGGGTTGTAAAGCGTAGTTATTAGAAGAAGTGTACCCGCATTAGCGTGGAGATAAAGAGTGGAGAATACCAGCCTTCAGTACGCCCTACCAGGATTCGAGCCCCTATCTTCCCGTTATCGGCAGTCTAGTCGAATGCGAGAGGGGTGCCTTAGAACACGAGGCCACCGAAGCCGGTAACTCAGAAATCGGAAAGAAATTACACCAGTAAAAATGTCCGGTGTAGTCATACTGTATTTCAGATATTATTTACCTGAAAGCCCTCTCTCCAACGTGCTGTATCCGGTTGCTCATGAGTCTCAGGGATTCCACCTGACACCCCCCTAGTGCTTCATTCTCCAACACCTCCAGGCCGGAGCTGACCACGTCCATATGGGCCACTGGTCCGACCGGCAGATCTGAAACCACGGGGAGATCTTCAGTTTAGTAAACATTCACCTAAAAGGGGGGAATCAGAGTATTCATAAATTAAAACGGGCACCCTAGAATTGCGGAATAGAGTATACCTGTCAGGCGGTGCACATGAATTTCGGAACAGCCTGTAATCCAATTCAACTGCTAGCCCCTAACCTAACCTAGCCTAACCTAAATTTTGAACAAAGTCATTATAAATTTAATTTTTTCACCACAGCATGCAAGGGTATTACCAACCTCGGATGAGTTGCTCAGAAATTCGTGTAAACCGATTAAAACAACACAGCCAATGAATGATTTTAAGGTGGGAGTGTAGGGGACGCAAGATAAGGGAAGTATTTTTGCAGTTTTTATAGCAAAACTTTTTTTAGCCAAAAACAAAACAAAATATTGCTCCAGAAGAATTTTTTTTTGTGTGGTGGTATTAACAGTTCTTTAATATCGGTCATATCCGCTTCGGTGGCCACATGGCCTAAGGCGTCACTCTCGCAGTAGACTATACTGCCGATGTTGAGGAGGTCGGGGTTCAATCCCTGTCGGATGCACTAAGGGAGGTTTTCCTAAATGGTTTTCCACTCTTTCTCCGCTAAAATGCGGGCACACTTACCCTAAATTGAACCTTCCTAATACCTAACACATTTGAGTAATTAGTAAGCATAAATATGCGTAAAGCCCGAACAGGTAGTAATACACAGTGCACAGTCATGAGCTTAGAGGCATTAGATGAGAAACTTTTTCAATTAAGATAAAAAATTGCCCACTTCGGTAGCCACGTGGTTTAACGCGCTACTATCGTGTTAGACTAGACTACCGATGATGGGGAGATTGGAGTTCGATCCCGGTTGGTTTCATTGAGGGTGGTTTTACCTAAATGGTTTTCCTTTCTCCTTCCACGCAAATACGGGTGCATTGAATCTCAATTAAACCTTCCTAATCCCTAAACCATTAAGGTAATTTAGCACATACGCGTAAAACCCGAACGGATAGTGAGAAGTGGTGCTAATAAAAAATAATATAAAAAGTTGTCATTAAATTTCAGGACACCCTTAACAGATATTTGAGAAATGTTGAGGGTACCATTTGAATAAAATTTAAACTATGTTTTTACTGGAGAATTATTTTATTTCTTTTGAAAAAAAAAGTTTTTAAATAAAAACTGAAAAAAAAAAGCCCTTAACTCGCGTCAGCCTACTGATTTATGGGCAGATTTCTATTCCCGACAAAGGCGGGAAATTTATCATTGGAAAGGAGGGTGAATTAACGGCCGGGGTCTAGGTGTTGTGTCTTCTCAAGATTTGAGTTAGATTCTAAGTCGTGTGCTGATAGAATCAGTCGGTTCAGAAAGTGAAAGTTAACTTTTTTTTTTATCAGTATTAATTCTTTTATTTCCAGATGTGGATCGTAGAGTTGCATCAAAGCTTCACTACTCTAGCTATTCCTTGTTTCAGTTTTTGTGATAGGTTGATTTCAGGTGGAGCGGGCTATCAGACCACCCGTCACATGGGTTTCTACGAGAGAGAGAGGGAGAGAGAGAGAGAGAGAGAGAGAGAGAGAGAGA
>CABFWB010000131.1:281976-294168 GCA_902151455.1 Timema bartmani | reverse complement strand
GAGAGAGAGAGAGAGAGAGAGAGAGAGAGAGAGAGAGAGAGAGAGAGCGTACACATTTTCTGGGAGGGTTAGGTTACTTTCATATACCTTCCAGGTATCTTTTACCTGACATGAGAACCACGGCTTGGATTCCCCACCAAAGAAAGTTGCGCTACGGATTTTTTATAGCTCAGTAAATATCCGTCAACCTCGGCTGGGTTTGGACCAACGAGCATCTGGTCCTGAGGCAAGAAATTTACCCCAAGGCCACAGAGCATTAAATTCTTCAAACAAAAAAATAAAAACTACACTTAAAAATGAATTTATCATCAAAGCGAAACAAACGAAAAATAAAACTCATTTATTTATTTACAGTGAAGAACGGTAGTCGTGTTGAGCTCGACCGCCGAGGATGGGGAGAACGAGGTTAGAATCTCGGTCGGGTGAACTGTGGTGATTTTTCCTAAATGGTTTTGCACTCTCCCTTTACGCAAATGTGGGTTCACTTCCTCTAAATTCAATCCTCCAAATTCCTAATCCATTAGCTTAATTAGTACTTAAGTGTATAACGCGAACGGGTAGTAAGACGTGGTGCTAAATATTATTATATTATATTACAGTGAAGAAACCTTTTGGTACTTTTGTGTAGTTTGTGCATGTAAATGAAGTGGTTAGTTTTATATCCGAGCAAAACTGACTAATAAGTCAATAGACATTTTCTTTTTTCTGAAGACATTTGTTGAAGACGTTGAATATTTTCGTAATGAGCCTTTAGATCTTGTGGGGGTGCACATTTTTTCTTATCAATCTAGCCATAGCTTCTAGGATGATTAAGATAAAGTTTTTGAGTACAATTTAACTTACTGAATTAAGTGCAATATAAAGTCTTGTGAGCCCAGAGCCAAGTACACCTTGTCATTACCGTATTCCAAATACAAACTACAAATACTCAACTTTCGCCTTTCATTGTATGATATTCCTCTGTGATTATTTTGGTAGTGCGATTTTACTAACTTCTTTTTTCAACTAATTTATATATATATATATATATANATATATAAATTAACTTACAATCATTAAAATACAGAAAATACCCGCTTCGGTGCCCACATGATCTAAAGCGATACTCTCGCAGTAGACTAGACTGCCGATGACGTGGAGATGGAGGTTCGAATCTCGGTAGGGTGTACAGAGAATGGTATTTACAAAATGGTTTTCCACTTACCCTCCATGCTAATGCGTTTACACTTCCTGTAAATATTGCTTTCCTAATCTCTAAAACCACTAGCGTAATTAGTACATAATCGTATAGCCCGAACGGCTATTAAGACGCCGTGCTAAAAAAAATAATAGAAACATTTTTAAACTACCTACAATAATGACAATATTTCACATTAATTACATGATAAAGGTTAATAAAATAATATTATCAATTTATTCATCCATCAGACACTCATCCAGGATGTGATTTCGGAAAACTTTAAAGGGAAAATCGGGAAGACAAGGGAATTCACACATATTTATTAATGTAGTATAAATACATTGTCTTGCAAGTCTTAAATGAACAGGTCCATGTCATATGATTCGTGACGTCACCGGTCACGAAAATAGCAGTCTGCAGCCAACTCACTATACTTTGTAACACATACGACCGCTTACATTGCAGGATGTATAGATTACAATATACCTCAGATAATATTATGATAATTATTTACGATTAAACCCGCCTCGGTGGCGTAGTTGGCTAACGCGCTAGTCATGTTAGCTCGACCGCTGAGGACGGGGAGATCGAGGTTCGAATCTCGGTCGGGTGAATTGGGGGTGGTTTTCCCTAAATGGTTTTCCACTCTCCCTCCACGCAAATGCGGGTTCACTTCCTCTAAATCCAACCTTCCCAATTCCTAAACCATTAGAGTAATTAGTATCTAAGCGTATAACCCGAACGGGTAGTAAGACGCGGTGCTAAATATATATATTTACGATTAAATAACAGCATTTCCTTATTTTTAATGTAATGTTTTGTTTAATTAACTCTAGTAAGAGTTTGAATCTCGGAGAGTCAGTGTGTTTTGACCCCCTGGACCTAGATTCCCTCTCCTACCTTGGTTACATTCCTCCCTTTGATGAATTTATTTATTCATTTACCCACGTGCGCTTAAAACTCTTTGGCTACGTTTATTTCATTTGTGCATACATGCAGTCATTCATTCATTCATTCACCCAAACGCCCTTACAATTCCTTGGCTATGTTATTTCAATTTTTACATTCATGCTTTAATTTTTTGCCTCATTAGCTCAAATACCCTTAAAACTCTTTGAATACATGCTTTTCATTTGTGCATCCATCTAATTCATTCATTCATTCATGTATTCATTCCCTCAAGTGTCCTTAAAACTCTATGGCTACGTGCTTTTCATTTATGCTTTCATCCAACCATCCATCCATTCATATATTCATTCACACAAGTGCCCTTAAAACTCTTTGAATACATGCTTTTCATTTGTGCATCCATCAAATAATTCATTCATTATTTATCCATTCATTCATGTATTCATTCACACAAGTGCCCTTAAAACTCTTTGCCTACATGCCTTTCCTCCATCCACCTACGTGCCCTCAGTTAAAACCTCCGAACCAAAAAAGACAATTACTCACAGGGAAGTTTGGAAAAAGGCACCCCAACACAGCTGATATCGCGCACGTTGCTCAGCGTCTTTGGTGTAGTGAGGTGAACTGTTCGGGGTTCATCGCCAAATTTGCAGGAGCACATGGAGTTGAAGGTGCAAGGGGCGACCTGTTGACCGCCTCCATCCGGGGGCAACAGGATCATCGCCAACAGCAGCGCCCACGGCATCTGTTGACAGCAATAATATAAAGAATCGTCAAGCAACTGTTAGTCCTGAATACACATTCTGATTCTTCCATAAGGAAATCACGAAAACAAATTAAATCTTATACCAAAACCACGATTTCAACCTTACCTTAAGGTGAGATGGAAGGAAAGACGAGTTAAGGGCAGTATTTTTATTTATTTTTTTGCAGTGTTAAATCAAAACAATTGTTTGGTCAAAATGAATCAAATAATCATCCACTAGAAATATAGAGTTTAATTTTCTTCACGTGCCGACTTCAATAGTTGTTGAATATCTGTCGAGGGTGTCCTGGAATTTAATGACAACTTTTTCTCTTCATTAAAAAGTTCCTCGTCAAAAGATAATAATATGCTCATAAAATATGTTAAAGTTGTCGTTACATTCCAAGACACCTCGACGGATAATACAAGAACTCTTGAGGTTTTGCTATAAAAACTGCAAAGTCACTGGCATTAACTCACCTTCCCTTCCCCCCCAACTTAAATTGGCGGGTTGTCGAATTTCGTGGAATGTATCTAGGAGAGATTGTATTAGTACACAAACAATAAAATAAAGTGCCATTTAACCTACAGCTATAGTACTTTTGTGGAGGGCGGGTGTAAGAGAGAGAGAGCTTCCCATGAAAAATTGGCGATCAGAAGAGATTTGGGACAGTTCATGGAAACCTCTAGAGCCCCTGGAAGAAAGTATTAGTAGCTAATAGTAGAATTATTACTTCTGACGCCTCCAGAAGTGGCCTTTAATAGGACTGCATGGCAGAGCACAGAGACGTGTTGCAGACGCTTGTTTACTAAGGGGTTTGATATTATTTAAAATGGTTTTTACCAAAAAGTAGGCGAAAGTTCTGACAAGTTAAAAAGTTTAAATTGTTTTTAAAAATGTGATAACTTACATAAAACTCTATAAAAACCATCCCACATTGTCTTATAATGTTCTGTTGATACCCTATCAAAACACGACTTTATTTGATAGAGAAAGGCTAGATACAGGTTTGTATCATTTTTCTTTAATCTCAGAAGTACATATTTTCGCTTAAGTCATGATTTATTTATATTTTAAGCTCAAATTTTAAACTTTTCAACTAGTCAGAAACTCGCTGAGAGCTTTCATCTTCATTTTGTTGAAACTAAAATTTAAAAATAACAAATAAGTTTTTAAATAATGACGGATTTCTAAGCGTCCGCAACGCTTATCAGGGCTCTATTTTGAAGACCTCTTAAAACACGGCATCTTCAAGCCCCTGTGTAGAGTCTCATTGGAGACGTATAGACTGATTTTGATAGGAAGAACAGTATCAGGTAGTTGCTAAAGTTACTGAAACAATTTTAATATATTTATACATCAAATAATATGATCCGCAGCTGTCACTTTTGATATATATTGTCAATATCTTAAAAATAATATACATAATATAGTTAAATGTTACGAATGTTGGTTGCAAAGATATATGTTTGGATTTTATGACCTCTTCTTCCAACTAAATTATAGTATACCAGGGTGCGTCTATGATTATTCTGATAAACACCGGTGCTGAAATACCCGCATCTTGAGCATATGCGAGTCCGCTAATCGGGACACTCTTTATCGAGAATTGTTTTCAGAAACTTAACGCACATTTCATTTAAACCGAAAAGTCTTTTACCTTGACGGACTACAAACTATGACCCTAACTTAAAGGGTACGCCATGGTATAACCATGCAGAGTAGGCGTTCTGTCTCTCAGAGTGAATGAAGCGTACATCGTCTGACCATTTCTCGTTGAAAGGTAATTCTACGCCTGTTCAACAGTTGCTATAAATAATGCTTCACCACAGGTAGCCTACACCCCACCTGCATCAGCTCGTGATCAAGCCATACTGACCAAACGGCCGGCCTCTGTTTGCGAATATAGTGCCAACTTCAATGGATATAAGGTATCGTATGGTCAGCGCAATGAACCCTTCTGCCATTAATCTCAGTTTTCTAGACCAGATACATTACTTTTTCATTCGAGTGGCTACTCATTTGTCCTCATGAGGCTGAGTTGACCCCAATCCAGGCCAAGTGCTACACAGAAAATCTAGAAGCACCAGGGATCGAACTTGGGACCTCTGGATCTGTAGTCATAATCTATGAACACTAAACTACAGAGGCTGTTGATAAAAAATATAGTAAAATTATATCAATGCTGGTCACAAAACGATTATGTTTTCATTTTCTAAATTCTCCTTCCTATCAGAATTCTACTACGATGGAACTCCCACATTTGCTGGTTCCGTGGAGTGTTTCATTCGCGAGGGCCGATCGATTACATTTGCCAATCACACGGACACAAAGTACTGCGGTTTATCTGGCGGGCATGCCTGAGGGAGAGCCAGTGATCGTTCAATGGCGGGTGCAGCGATTTAGTATGTAAATAGGTGCGTCACTTACATCACACGATCCTGTGTATTGCCGCAGGTTTAGTGTACTCGTATATGTGTGTGTGTATGTGTGTGTGTGTGCTTCTCCCACAATCAGCTCTTAGAGATGGGAAATGAATTCGCTCTAGAGAGCAGCGCCATTTGAGAACAACATCATCACGTTTGGTTAGTTTGTTTTTTACCTTAGTTTATTCAATTTAACACAACGATTTAAGGTGGGGATGTAAAGAACGCGAGAAAATGTCAGTTTTTTTTGTGTGCAGTTTTTATAGCAAAAACAATTTTTTTTGTTACCAAAATAAATCAAATATTCCCCCAGTAGCACCGTTTAGTTTTAATTTCTTCACGCGGTAATATAAACAGTTATTCAACATCTGTCATGAGCATAGTGGCATTAGATGAGAAACTTTTTAAATGAAGAGAAAAAGTTAGTCATTGAATTCTAGGACACTCTTAACAGATCTTCAACAAAGGTTGAAGTCACCACGTGAAGAAAATTAAAGTATATTATGTCTGTAATAGAGATTTTTTAAAATTTATTTTGGCCAAAATAATGTTTTTGTATAAAAAAACTGCAAAAGCACTGGCCTTTTCTCACGTCCCCGTCCACCCCACCTTAATAAACAGCGGCAAACGACATCTTGCTACCAAATTCTCTGTAGTTTCCAGGTTTTCCAGGACTGGCCATTTTTTCCAGGCAGTTTAGATCGAAGAAAATATTAATAACATTTAATGCTTCATCAAACTGAGTGTGAAGTCATGTCACTAACGTTTAAAACAGGATGATATAAGATTGATTGATGGGGAAATACCTCTTGTGTCGCTTCCCCACCAATTTTTTTAATGGGCTAATAAGACATGTTTGAATCAACGTGCTTAATTCTTCAGTTCACTCTTTCGTCAATCCAAAGACCTAAAATTTCAATGCTCTGGTTAAATGTCCCAAATGAACAAATAGTATTTTTTTACTAGATTCTTCAAAATTCCCTACGTTTTTCCGGTTCTACCCAGACACAAAATATATAATTTTTTTTCCCCCGATTATTGGCAACCCTGTTACATGGTATAGGCTAGCATCACTCTCTAAATAAATTGAACTGTCATATTACGGGGAGATCGGGGTTAGAATCCCGGTCGGGTGTACTGAGGGTGTTTTTCCCTCCCATGAATGACCTTCCACTATACCCTCACCTCAATCCGGATACACTTCTTATAAATTCAACCTTCATCATCCTTTACATACTAACGTGATTAGTACATATACGTACAACCCAAAAGGTTAGTATGACATGGTGCTAAATAAAACTATAATTAATATGAATGAGAGCGTTTTTTATCACCTCGTCCCATCATCAGTTCGGGTTATACGCTTATGTACTAATTACGCCAAAGGTTTAAGGATGAGGAAGGTTATATTTAGAAGAAATGTACCCGCATTTACATGGAGGGAAAGTGGAACAAAATTAGGAAACACTTATCTCAGTGCACCGAGAAATCATTAAGGAAGAAACATTCTCAGTTCACCAGACCACAATTCAAACCCCCATCTCCCCATTTTCGGCAATCCAGTCTATTTGTGAGTCTATCTCCTTGGCCCACTTTATAAATAGGCCTACTTTCAAATCAATATGAAAGTCTAAAAACAATTGCCTCAGCCCTTCTTTATCGTACGAAAACGATTCCCTCATAACCTGACAGATGCTTTAACGTTTTCATTTAATTCTCTTGAGGTATTTAACGTGCACTTTCTGAACCAACTGATTGTATCAACACACGACATAAAAAAAACTTAAATATAGAACGGACCCACCATCCAGCCCCTGTCCATTAATTCATCACTGGGGAAACCCACATTTCACCCGATGTTAAGTTTTTCGGTCATGCCAAGAATAGAACCCGGGACCCTTAGCTCAGTAGACAGACAAGTTACCGACTGAGCTAAGGTGTTGGACACGTTTTAGCTATTACTATTGTTATTATGAGCACCGCGTCTTACTACCCGTTCGGGCTATACGCACTTACGCTAATGTGCAATGGTAGGGTGATTGTGAGATGAAATGGAGGACCGACAGTTTAACGTGGAATTCGAACCACGGTGGAGGCCTGGCATTCCACACATTCACAAGTTGTGATTAATACACGTCTTGTAAGAGGTGAAGGAAGGGTTTGGCAATCAGATAAATCTGTGCCGGGACCTAAGATTGAACCCCGGACCCCCCAACACAGAAGTCCGACACTTGACCCCTAGACCACCAGGTCACCATCACGTTTTAGCTAAATGTAACAATAAACACGAGTGAACAAAGCGCGAAGGATGTAATGTAAGGGTGAAACTCGTCGATGAAAAGTTCGCGGATCACCTCGGTAACAAACCGACTGACTCAACTTCCGCCCGGAACGATCAAGTCATACGGACGGCGCTCGGTCTGATAATGACAGTAAGGTTTGTTTGACCGCGATGGTTCAGTATTGTTGGAGCCTGTATTTGGTTGAAGGGTAAGGGGCGGTGGTTATAGGGGTGGGATGAAAGGGTTATATCTGATGGAAGGACATACCGGAGAACACACGCATATAAAAGCTACCCCTAAACTATGTTCTGAACAATACGTTCCCTTCAAGGGTGAACAATACCGGAGGGAACCTATTCAACCGAATTTTACTTCCTGATTTACGGATTCTGGTACAATCCAATAAGCACGATTAGATAGTTTTGAGTTTGATTGAAATTAAACAAGGCTGGTGTTTGTTTATAGGTACAAACACTACGCTTAAATTAATTGTATTTATCAGGTAAAGCCTTCCACCTATATCCATTTAGGACAGAATTGCTTGGAGCCAATTTCGAATAATTTCAAATTTTTCAAATTCTGTCATCAACAAATAAACTATCTATAATTTTAGAGCTAAATTTAAAACCACAATTAATACTAGAGGTAAGACCATGCGACATCAAAATATCAAAATTTGAATGAAATACACTAAACTGTTTTTGCTTCAGACCCAGGTACAAAGATAATTGTAAAAAAAAACTATTTTTGAATTTAGCTGTAGGTATTAAGTCAAACTCTGTCATAATCTATAGCCCCCCCTCTTTCTCCACGTAAATGCGGGTCCACTACATCTAACTCCAACTACTCATCTCTGACACATTAGCGTATTTAGTACAAAGGTATACAAGCCAGACGGGTAGTAAGACGCGGTGCTAAAGATAAAAAGTATCTAATGCAATCATTGTATGGGGTCATGCTCTCCTGTTTCTGCAACTATTCAGCTGACATTTGATTTTTTTTTTAAATTTTACCCACATAATTATTGCAAGCTATCAGGGTGTTGATGTTTTTGTTTTGTATTTCATTTCCACAAATGGATCCTTTGCTGTTTTCCTTGCCTCGTACTTTGCTTTGGTGCAGATATTTCCCCTACCTGCCCCCTCATCGAAGATAGATCCACAAAACCATAATAACTACTAGTGCTTTTAAGTACTGTGGCAGATTTGCTAACTAAAATTCTGTTTGGAAATCACCACCTACTGAATCGTGATTGTTCGCTTCTATTATCAAGATTTGGAGATCACAACTAACTATTAGATTAACTCTTAGAAACGTATTATTTCTCCTTTAATAGCTTTCATTCTTCTCCTCTCACTTGCACACTTGCTGTTATCTGCTCCTTCCATCTCTTCCCTTGGCCTCCCTTGTCTTTTTCCTACATTTTTCCATAATTTAAAGTAAACGTTACTATTCTCGAGTTTAAAACCTCGCTATTCGTATTTGAGTTGTCTTCTTTTGTTTGATCGTGTTCTTTAGCTCGACATCCCGAACGTTGGGTGTGTGTTGTACTTTTACATTATTATTAAAGCACACTTCAGCTATTTTAAACCAAAGAAATACGAAATATTTAGTTTCGTTTCATTTCTTTTATGTTAATGTGAGTAAAATGTTTATTATGTGCTTAAGATGGATAAAAATAAAAGTATTTCTAGCAGATACAAGAGTTGTTTATTTCATAACTTCTTCAGAGCATTCAATTAAATTACACCCGCCTCGGTGGCGTAGTTAGCTAACGCTCTAGTCGTGTTGAGCTCGACTGCCGAGGACGGGGAGATCGAGGTTCGAATCTCGGTCGGGTGAACTGGGGGTGGTTTCCCCTAAATGATTTTCCACTCTCCCTCCACGCAAATGCGGGCTCACTTCCCCTATATTCAACCTTCCCAATTCCTAACCCATTAGCGTAATTAGTACTTAAACGTATAACCCGAACGGGTAGTAAGACGCGGTGCTAAATTAAAAAAATAATTACACAACACAATTTTGATTCGTGTTAAACAATTTACTAAATGTATATTCCCTTAGCTTCAAAGCGTCTTCACCTTCACGAAATTGGAACTCTCATTATATTCCTTTAAGCTCCGAACCGCTGCGCCGTGTGGAACATTCCATGCGTTTTCTTCCTGGAGGTCCGCCTCAGAGTCCCTCTGGAAGTTTTCTTTGGATTATTTTTAAAATTTCATGGAAAAGCTTGATGCATTATTTTCATATAGGCCAAAATATTATAGTAGGCCCTTGATAGTTGCTTTTTGTCTGCCACTATTCTATCCCATCTTTAATGAATTAAATCTACAAGGAAAAACTCAATGAAAACGTGCTGTTCGATGGCGATTATGTTGAAATCTACCTCAATATAAATGTGCATTTTAATTAGCAAAATGAGCAGTGAGGATGGAAGTCAAAACTCTCACAATTCACAACACAAATGAACACTTGCAAGGTGACCTGGTGGTCTAGGGGTAAGGTGTCAGACTTCTGTGCTGGGGTCCGGGGTTCAATCCTCGGCCCCGGCAAAGATTTATCTGATTGCCAAACCCTTCCTTCACCTCTGACAAGACTTGTATTAATCACAACTTGTGAATGTGTTCAATCACCCTACCATTACACATTAGCGTAAGTGCGTATAACCCGAACGGGTAGTAAGACGCGGTGCTAATAATAATGATGGAACCACTTAGATAAATCATTTGAAAATCCCAAATGGTAATTTTAAGGGTTTTTTATAGTCAGAGAGAAGGTTTTTTTTAAAGAAACTACCATGAGAAAATATTTAATAGCAAATATTATTTCTCGCCAACTACTAAATTTGGGAGACACTCAATATCTACCAGTGATGTGCATTGGGGACCTCTGAGTGCGTTCATTGCTCTTTGTTAATGATAATTATTCGTATTAATGAGCTAAAACCCCGATTTGTTACTTTATTTGAAGCTAGAAAACACCGCGGACGATATAATATATTATAAATTGTGTGTAGACGAGAGGAATGCAAACAATCGCCGCAAGGCTTTAGGGTTGACGTGTATCGCTGAAAGTTCACATTTCACCTCCCCTCCAGTAGCACTCCCTCCCAAAGGCTTGTATCACAAGTGTATTCTACACAGCTCCTCCGCTAGAAGGCTCCTCTTTGTGTGAGAGTTCAAGTCCCGCGCGTATCGGCTCCTGTGCGTTGCTCGGAATATTTTATGCAAGATCCCCCCTAGTGCGCGTGCGCCGAGTCTAATGGGGAACGGATATCCTCATATTGAGTTTAGCACCGAGGTGAACTCCATCCTTCACTTGCCGGGACTCGCCAGACAGATATTTTCACACGCTCCAGCTCTTGAAATCCACATGATCTAACGCGCTACTCTCGCAGTAGACTAGACTGCCGATGACGGGGAGATCAAGGTTCGAATCTCGGTCGGGTGTACAGAGGGTGGTTTTTACAAAATGGTTTTCCACTTACCCTCCACGCTAATGCGTGTACACTTCCTGTAAATATCCATAAAGATTCGAATACTATTGAGAAACCCGCTTCGGTGGTGGCATGGTCTAAGACGTCACTATCGTAGTATACTAGACTGCCAATGACAGGGAAACCGAGGCTCGAATCACGGTAGGGTGTAATGAGTGTGGTTTTACCACTCTCCTTCAACGTAAATGTGGGTACATTTCCTCAATATTCAACCAATTCTTAGCAACGCGTCTTACTATTCGTTCTGGTTGTACGCCTATGTACTTATTACACTAATGTGTTAGGTATTAGTAAGATTCATTTTAGATGAAGGGTACCCGCATTTGCGTGAAGGGAGAGTGGAAAACAGTTTAGGAAAACCATATTTAGTGCACCCGACTGAGATCAAACTCCCGATCTCCCCGTTTTTGGCAGTCCAGTCTATTGCGAGAGTAGCACCTTAGAACATGCAGCCACCGAAAAGGGTTATATACTCAACCTTCCTCATCCCTAACTCATTAGCGTAATTAGTAGGTATGAGTACAAACTGAAGAGGTACCTAGTAAGACGCGGTGATAAAAATACTTTTGAGAAAAAATTATCTCAGTTCACCTAACCAGGATTCAAGCCCTAGCCTCTCCATTTCAGGAAAACCAGACCAAACGATGTGACCACCGGGTATGAATGAGGAAGTGTACCGGTATTTGCGTGGAGATAAAGTTGGAAAATATTTTCTTGAATACCAGGATTCGAACATCGAACTCCCCCGTTCACCAACAAACCAAATTAGACGAGACTGCCGCCGTGCCTACGTGCTCATTGAGGCGGGTCACACGATAGTAACTAGACAATGTTTATTTTAAAACAAATATATTGACTACTGCAGCTGCCAATATCGACTTTACCTCTAAGATGTAACATGAGCGTGCGAATACAAATCTTGTAAATTTTGTGACAGTGGAAAATAAATGGTACGGCACACCGCACAGACTTTCTCTCTCTTTCTATAAACTCGTAAGATTTCTGAACGGAATAATGTACATTGTATCATCCCCACTCCACATAAGAACACGCATAAAATAATATACAATGATATAGAATCAATGAGAAAAGAGGCGCATCTTTGTCCACCTAAGAGCATTTCAAACAGTTTAATGTCTTCCACAAGGGTCAA
>CABFWB010000131.1:244662-277162 GCA_902151455.1 Timema bartmani | reverse complement strand
CACGCCACGTCGTTAAGGGTTGCGTCGGTGAACACAGCCCCACAAGCCTCTCTCAACCTGCCATCCATGTTGTCTGGCTGGCCGGGACCCCAAACGGTGTACCCCGAATCGTCCACAAAATCGCCTGGTCACAAAAAAATATGCGTGCACGCAATGTACAGTCATATTCTGATAGGAAGTAGCTTTTTTTGTTTGTTATTATATAATCACCGCGTCTTACTACCTTTTCAGGTTAAACGAGTGTATGATAATTACTCTAATAGGGCAGGGCTGAGGAAGGAAGCATTTTAGAGGTAATCTAACCCACATTTGCGTGAAAGGTGTAGTGGTAAACCATTCAGGAATAATCATCCCAGGTAAATACGACCGGGATTCGAGCCCCAATCTCCCCGTCATTTGCAGACCAGTCTAACACAAGAGTGACCACCTTAGAAAATTGAGGGGGGGTTATACATTTTCTAAAAAAATGCATTTATAAAAAAAGTAAAATATTATCAATATTGACCACAAAAAATGGGTTTGTATTTTCTAAAATTAGTTCCAGCTAGAATCTTATTATTATGTACATATTCACGTGTGATAGAACGCTACAGTTGAACGGAATTATGCTTATTTTATTTCAAGAATTTAAGTACAATTTTTACATGTATTTTGAACACAAGTGCTTCCCTAACAGTAGTTCACTACTTTAGAATCCAGACAGGTTTTTAACAAAAGATGAAAATTCTTCACACATGGAGCTTAAAATCTTCACATTTGTTTTGCAGTGTACTTTTTAAGTGGTGGGCTGGACCGAAACATAAATGACGAAATAAATGAACTTGAGACAAGCAATTTAAAGAATCAGGAATGTTATTATCTTAACGATAAGATGGGTTTAAGAAATAATTATTTATAAATGAATTCAGGGATTATTTTATAATTGTACATAGGTATATAAATACAGATTTAAATATCGAGATTTGAGTATTCAATTATTATTTTTAGCACCACGTATTACTACCCGTTCGACTTATACGCTTATGTACTAATTTCGCCAATGATTTTAGGAATGAAGATTATATTTATGAAAAGTGTATCCACATTTGTATGGAGAGAGAGTGGAAAATCAGTTTAGAAAAACCGCGTTAGAAACTTCAGTCACCGAAGCGGGTATATTAAATTATTGAAAGTAATTTAGTTTTAAAATTAAAATAATGTTAGCTGTTAATTTTAAAAATATAATTGTGGTAATTATATTCCAAAGGACAGTTTAATCTGATTTTGTACTTATTGTGTGTATTTATATTGCTAAAGAATGACCAAATGTTTATATTTCTCCAATTACACGCGTTTAGTGGTCAGAATTCCTGGGTTTGATCCCCGATGCTTCCAGATTTTATTTGAAACAGAAGGGCTGGAACGGGGTAAAACTTAGCCTCATGAGGACAATTGAAGGGCTACTTTAATAAAGAAATAGCTGCCCCAGTCTAGAAAACTGAGGTTAATGACAGTAGAATTCAATATTATGACCACACGACACCATCTATCCGCAAATGTTAGCACTATCATCGCTAACGACGGCGGTCACTTGGTCGTTACAGCATGAAGATTTTTTTTAATGATCCATAAAATTGTGATTTAAAATCAAAGCTTTTAGTTATAACTTCGAGATATTTTTTTAGTTTATTTATAATTTAGACTATGCGTTCAAGATATCAAGGATTTGAACGTTTCATCTTTATAAAATACCAATTTAATTGTGTTTTATTTATCGGTTAGCCCTGGATACGAAGGGAAATCTTAAGCTCTTCACCTACCCAGAACAGTCACGTAGGTCCCTTTGAGGAACAGGTCGTGGAAACCGACGTACGTGACGTGAGGGTGCCCCCGCTGTTCTGACACGTCCCGCTTCCGGATGATATCCTTAACGACGTCGGCCTCCTCGTCAGAGTCGACGACGACCAGATGCGCCCCGTCCTGGACGCAGCCGAGCCACGCCTCCCCCCAGCTGTCGG
This sequence comes from Timema bartmani, assembly GCA_902151455.1. NCBI lineage: Eukaryota > Metazoa > Arthropoda > Insecta > Phasmatodea > Timematidae > Timema > Timema bartmani. The sequence goes on along the minus strand of CABFWB010000131.1, from coordinate 275,165 downwards.
CGAGGTCGTACCATTTGTAGTACCCCACCCCGGGGTACTCCGTGTAGTTACTCGGCTCCGGGGACCACCGGCCCTCCGAAGGTGGTGGCTTCTCCGTCGAGGTGGTGGTCGGGGCGGAGGTGAGTCTGATAACTCTCGAGACGGACAGAGGCAGCAGTATTGCCAACGGTAAGGCGAGGGAGAGGAGAGAAATCAGGGAGCGTAAGTTGGTCATCATCGGTTCTCAATAGAACGGGACTTCTTGATGCCTTCTTCACGTCTCCGGATAAAAAATAAAAGTTTTATTTTTCCTTTATCAAGTCTAATTACCTGTTCAAGTTATACTCAAGTAACAATGATAATGAAGTAGGTATAAGAAAGGTAGTATTTAAAGGAAACTTATTTGCGTTCGCTCGGATTAAACGTGTAAAACTATTTAGGGGAAAAAAACACCCTCTTTATAGCCAGGGCTGCCATTATTGTCTTAAAAACAGATTCCCTGTGTTTTATAGGCAGCTTAGATTGAAGAAGGATGTACTCAAATCTTATTTTTAATAAAAATGACTAATGTGACGTCATGCAACTTATGTTTAAAACAAGATGATTTAAGATTGATGGGGGAATATATCTCCTGTCGCTTCACAATCCTTGTCTTGTATGATTTACCGGTCACGGTAAACGGTTCGAATATTAACATTGTATCGAGGTTGGTCTTTATTAAATGGTTTATTACTCTCTCTTCGCATGTAGGTACATTTAATCTAAATTGTACCTCCTTCCTCCCTGTTTCATTATTGTGGATATGCGGATAGTCCAATTGGGTGGTAAGATGCACCACACGAAACAAATATATATATAAATAAGTGAATATAATTAAAGAAATTTTATGAAGTTGAATAATATTATTAATATGTTTTTAAATAATAAATTTAAACGGCGTTAATGGTTTTGTAGTAAAGCTCCATCCTTCATTTCCCCCCTTTTATGCAATTTTTTTCGCCAAAATAAATAAAATATTTCTTTAGTATAAATATAGAGTTTAATTTGCCGATGACGGGGAGATCTAAATTTGAATCTCAGTCGGGTGTACTGAGGGTGGTTTTTCCGAAATGGTTTCCACCCTACCCCCACGCAAATACGGGAATACTTCCTCTAAATAAAACCTTACTTATCCCTAGTACCATTAGCGTAATTAGTATATAGGGCCTAAGTGTATAAACCGAGTGGGTAGTAAGATGCGCTACTAAAAAAAGAGTAAAAAATATTTATTTAGACCAAAACATTTTGATATAAAAATTTCAAAAACAATTATCTTTTCTCACGTTCTCTACATCCCCGCCTTAAATTTGAAATGTCATTGATGTGTGTTATATCTTACGTGGAGGCAATACTATTTCATCAGAATATTTAGTAGTTCAGTTTTATTACGTATTCCGTGGTAAAGCTAACGTTAACACTAGGGACAAAAACTTCAATCACAAAACAAGTGTCGCAGTTCTTAGATCAAAACAAATGGTTAGAAACATAGTCTTCCCCAAACAAATATTATTATTATTATTATTATTATTATTATCACCGCGTCTTACTACCCATTTGGGTTGTACGCACTTACGCTAATGTGTAATGGTAGGGTGATTGTGAGATGAAAATGGAGGACCTACAGTTTAACGTGGGATCCGAACCACGGTGGAGGCCTGGCATTCCTCACATTCACAAGTTGTGATTAATACACGTCTTGTCAGAGGTGAAGGAAAGGTTTGGCAACCAGATAAATCTGTGCCGGGACCGAGGATTGAACCCCGGACCCCCAGCACAGAATTCTGACACCTTAGCCCTAGATCACCAGGTCATCCATCTCCCCCCCTCCCCCCAAACAAATAAATACTTTTATTAAAAGGGTCACACCATAACAGTTTGAGATAACTAAGATTGTTTTAGTGTGTATGAAGCTTCCGAACTGCCACTCTTATAAGAACACCACGATGTGAGGATATTTACCTTCAAGTGGGTGGACTCAACGTTAGAATGGTCTAAGGCTTCACTCTCTTGTTAGACTGGCCCGCTGATGACGGATATACCAGGGTACGAATCCCAGTAGGCTCTACTGAGAATGACTTTTTCCTAAATGGTTTCCCACTCTCCTTCCACGCAATTACTGGTATACTACCTTTAAAATGCTTCCTTCCACAGTCCTGCCGCATTAGAGTAAGTTTAATATATGCGTATCCTTTTATAAATTATTAACCATGCTATTCAGTACATAATTTACTTACTGTAGTTGCAAAACATGAATTTATAGGCCTATTACATTCAAATAGATCAACATTTATATTAATATATAGATTACAACATTAAAAATGATATATCTAAACCTACCATTATTCACCAGTGTATTGATCTATCGGTTGTAACAAACAAAGCTGGATAGAAAATTTTAATGGCCTTTTGACAATATTTTTATTTGACTAGGGTATTAAATAACAATCAGTTAACAAGTATACAACTCACCTCTAGGAAATGTAATCATTTGATAATACTATACAGCCATAAATAACGAAACATAGCCTCAAGTCCTAGAGCAAGTCAATGTGAATATTAACTTTCTTTTTCTGCTTAAAATGGTATAAAAATAGTTAGTTGATAATTAAATATTGTGAACGAATGTATATGGTGGCGCAAACATTATAATGTCTTTAATAAAGGTATAATATGTCACTTTCATGTTGGACTGGCCTACTGATGTCTGGGAGATCGGGGTACGAATCCCAGTAGGCTCTACTGAGGGGATTTTTCCTAAATGGTCTCCCACTCTCCTTCCACGCAAATGCGGGTAAATTACATCTCAAACGCTTCCTTCCTCATACCTACCCCATTAATGTAATTAATCATATTCGCATATATAACCTAAACAGGTAGTAAGACACTGATTAAAAAATATGTTTATAACTATGTATATATATATATATATTATTTATTGCTTTTTGTATTGATATTTTATATATTTTAATACGAAATGTTCTCCACTAGAGATTTTGACAATATTACTGTCATAATATGTCTTGGATGTTCAGTGCCATTAAAAACTCATTTATAGTTAAATTACAACTCATAATTTAAATACTAATCAATTTTATTCAGTTTTGAACCAAACACTTTTTAATTTGATAAAAACTGCTTGATTCACTGTGAGAATTATTGTAAAATAGTATATCATATTTTATATGACCTATGTGCTAAGCTTCAAGTACTATTTAATATTATGTTGTAAATCAAAATTCTAATTTCTTGTTATCGACCTCGGTGTGGTTTTAGGGTGAAGTGCTTGCCTCGGCACTCGATGATCATGGGTTCAAACCTAGACGGGGTCAACGAATTTTTCTTGATCGATAAAAATCCGTAGCATAACTTCTTTCGGTGGGGAAGTAAAGCCGTTGTTCCCATGTCATTTGTGGCATGTAGACGAACCTGTGGAATGAATATGAAAATATCTTTCCGGGGAAAAATGGTTAAGCCCTTTCGCCTTTTGTTCATAGAATTTCTCGTGTGCAGATATAATTAGTCGGCTTAGAAAGAGAGCAAGTTAAATACCTCAAATAAATGAAACCTTTTCTTTTTGTTTTACTCATGTGTTTGGAGTTGTGTGTAGTGCAGATAAGAATGTGAAATTGTGAATTTATCTCTGCAAGAACTTGCATGAATTTTTGTTTCCACAGCAACAAAAAAAAACCTAGTATATCCTCGTGTTAATGTTGTTATCACTGCATTCAATACCAAAAGGTTTTTTATTTTTTTAGCACCGTACCTCGCCATCTTTTTGGGCAGTCCGCTTATATACTAATTACGCTAACGTGTTAGGGATGAGCAATGATTAATTCAAAGGAATTTTATTATTGTGTGTGTTAGAGGTAGAGTGGAAAACCGTTTAGGTAAAACCGCCCTAAATACATCCGATATGGATTTAAAACACAGGGATTTAAACCCCGATCCTCCTTTCATCGAGAGTACAGCTTATTGCGAGAGTGACGTCTTTGACAAGAGGAGGACTATATATTTCTCAATGCAGCCACAGATGTGGCGAGTGAGAAGTAAAATTCGTCACAACATATAAAAGTTGAGAAATTAGGTTTTTTATTTAGCAGGGCGTCTTACTACCCGTTCGGGTCATATGCCTATGTACTAATTACACTAATGGGTTAGGGATTAAAATATTTAATTTAAAGTAAATGCAACCACATTTGCGTAGGGGGAGAGTAGAAAAACCACACTCTGTGCGCTCAACCAGGATAGAACCCCAATCTCCCTGTCTTTGGCAGTCTAGTCCTACACGAGATTAGCGCGTTAGACCCCGTGGCTACCGAAGCGGGTAATTAAGTTGCTCAATCAAACATTTAAAACAACACACACTGTTTGAAGAGATTTATTCAAAACCCTGCCTCAGACACAAATGATGAAAAATTGTTCAAATTGAAAACGTAAGACAATTTAATGAGAAATTTGACAATCCTTTTGTCTGAAAGAAGAGAGAGATGGAACGAAATGTTGGGAAAGTGAGTGGAGGGGAATTATTTGGTAGCAGATTTGCGTCAATTACTAAACCATAACGCTAATGCTTCCAATGATATACAGGAAATATCAAGATACAAACAGCTGACGCAGTCATGAAAAGGTTTATTTTACTGTGAGAGCTGGTTAACTCAAATTCGCCACAATTTCATGGTCAGTTTGCCACTTGTGGCGATTGGCGACAAGACTTCCCAACCCGGCTTTTTACCATTCGACCACAAAAACAGGATCATTAATTTTTTCAGCACCACAAGCTTAACGCACATATAAGTTATTAATTACGCTAATGAGTTAGGGATGAGTAAGGTAGAATAAAGAGGAAATGTATAAGCATTTTCATAAAGGGAGAGTGGAAAACCATCGGGTAAAAAACCACCCTCGGTACAGTCGACCGAGATTCGAATTTCAACATTCCCACCATTGCCCTTGTTAATTAATAATTGCAAATGAATATACACGGAAACAAATCAAATTTAGTAGTTTATAATTTGATTCACATTCTCACGCATTTTGCTCACACGATTTTTATTTTACAAACGTGGGTAAAATTTAAAAGCCTTAGTTCAAATATGTAGATTTTATTAGGACTAAAATAATGTATAATTGAGGCTAGCCCCTCTCAATTATGTAAATATTTATATCATTTTATTATTATCTCAGACAAATAAGGTGAAGAGTAATCAATATTAATAATTAGAAACGAGAGAGAAATTCACAAAATGCAAACAACTACCTTATATTCATACATTTCAATTATAAAATGAATAATTCATTGACGACGTAAATTGATAGTGTAGTGAATAATTTTATATCGATTAAAGTATTTTATTTAAAGGACCTTGTACTTTTAAAACAACTTCACAACACATACGCTATCTTTTTTTCTTAATTTAGCACCACGTCTTACTACCCGTTTGGGCTATACGCCTAAGAACTAATTACGCTAATGGATTAGGAATTGGGAAGGTTGAATTTAGAGGAAGTGAACCCACATTTGCGTAGGGGGAGAGTGTAAAGCCATTTAAGATCCCCCCCCCTGTTCACCCAACCGAGATTAGAACCTCGATCTCTCCGTCCTCGGCAGTCGAACTCAACACGACTAGCGCGTTAGCCAACTACGCCACCGAGGCGGGTATCTTTTGTTCTACCTCTTAAGTAATAGTGTCCTAAAAAGTTGTTTTTTTAAGCACCACGTATTACTGTTTGTTCAAGTTATATGCATTTATACTAATATTAACTACGCTAGTGAGTTAGGGTTGAGGAAAGTTAAATTTAGAGGAAGTGTACCCGTATTTATTTGGAAAGAGAGTGGAAAAATGGAAAACCATTTCAGAAAAAACCTAGGAACACCCAACCGAGCCCCGATCTCCTCGTCATCATCAGTCAAGTCTATAGCAAGAGTGACGCCTTAAAGAATTTGATTACCAAAATGATTTAGTTATGAAATATAATGGTGGTGCATGTTTTTTAAAATTCACCTTCTCTATTCTATGCACCACTTAATTAGTGTTGAGGTGAAGCCTTAAAGGATAGTAAGATATCTATTATAGTGAGTTTACAACACGAAGATTGGTTCCTACGTTGCTCTACCAATCCTTAGCAGCGCGTTGGTTAGCGTCACCCGCCCTCGTCATCCGGGAGAAATCAGATTTACTGGGGAAGTCTTGAATGCGCAGTAATCTCCTCGTTGTATTCCGCACTGAAATTCTAGTAGCCGGAATTGTATCTAATATACATTTTACAAGTGTGGCTTACAAGTTGCAATCGACATGGGACCAACGGTTTTACTTCCCTTCCGAAGGAAGTTGTGCAAAAGATTCTCATCGTTAGGTAAAAATCCTTCTACATCGGCTGGGTTTGAACCAACGAACATCGGTTAAGTGGTGCGAGCACAATACCCCTAGACCACCGAGGCAGTCAATATACCTACTTATATGCCGATGACGGGGATATTAGGGTTCGAATCCCAGTCAGGTGTACTGAAGGTGATTTGTTATAATTTAAGAAAATGTGCATACAATTCCTCTAAATTCAACCTTCCTCGTCTCTAATATATTAAAGTAATTAATACATATGCGTATAACCCGAACAGGTAGTATGTAAGACGCGGTGTTAATGACGTTGCCTACCTGTGACGTCATGGCCGGTCGTGATAGGATTTCCCATGTTAGTGAATTTACGTTTTACTCAGAGAGTTTTTAAAGATATAAAGTTGAAATAAAAAAATTGATTCTTAAATAATTCTAAAAATAGTCCTACAGTGTCACAAAATTATTATTTCTCTTTTGAAGTAGTTTTTTTGGTAAACGTATTTTTTTTTATAAATCCTCTACAACTTAGGCTATTTGTCTTGGTTACGAAAATGTCCTGTAGGAGTCTTCCTGCCAGGATATAGATTTAAAAATTCCGTGGTAGTATATTTCTATCTAGAATAGGACACAACTAAAAGGTAAAAATTAAAAAGCAAGTCCACGTTTTCAAGGCGCAAATATTAAAGTGACTGTGTAAACTCGTCAGAGGAAGAGGGAAAGGGTTATCAGCACATAGGCAGGAGCACTCTCAGGGCGAACTTGTCATTTTGTTCCCTATCTTTCTATTTTGTACATTGGCGCCTAAGTGTGATAGTGCTTAGACTGCTTATGTGCGTCAAGTCAAGATGCAACCCGCTTTGCAAAATAGCTTCGAAATCTACAAGCAGGCAACGTCGTTAAAATAAAAAATTAAACTCATATGTAAAATAATAAAATTCATATACTGTTCTTTTATAAAAAAAGTTTGTTTCTATTGACCAATCAATGTCGGCGGCCTTCTAACGGGACAACATGGTTTTTAATCAAACCGGCACGAGCTCCAGACCAATATTTGCTTCATCCCTAGACGTGACGGTTATTCTTATATAATATTTGACGACTGGGGGGGATACAAACAACGGGCTTTGTTGAAATATTTGAATTGCGGGTCACACACAGGACGACGATGAGGCTGTCTGTCCACTAACAACGTTACCAGATCGGCACCGATATTTATTCTAGTTCCCTCTCTCACCTCGACAAATAAATAACCTCCGACTACTTGTCGGGGGGCGCGGTCATTATATTCGAGGTGGGGTGAGTTACTAGACGGAAAATATGGATGAATTAATCGCCCAATTTTTTTAAAATATAATTAAATAATCAACTATAATATAATTCCAATAGAAAGGAACTTTTATAAAATACTAGTTTTTTTTTTGCAATAAAAATTAATGGCATTTTACTTTACTATCAGCGTTATTTCATAAATATTTATTTATATTAATAATGAAACATGACATGACTTTTCGAACGTATGAGTACATATATATTACTTTAGTAACTATAATTTAACTGTCAAAAAAGTTCAACATATTTTTTTCATTTGATTTATTTGAGGTATTTAACGTACACTTTATGAACAAACTGATTACATCAGAACACGAGAATTTCTATGAGCGAGAGCGAAATGACCTTCAAATTTTACCGGAAAAGGTATTTTCACATACCTTCCAGGAATTTTTAATATGCCACAATCGACATGGAACCTACGATTCTACTTTCCCTACGAAGGAAAATATGCTACGGATTTTCTAAGAATCGCTAGTTTTGGACATTTAAGTGTATAGCGTTTGCTTTTACCGTAACTAGCTAAGAATAATATGGAGAAAGCTAACGCCTATACAATTAATTGATCATAAATAGCGAAGCTTGAGAGGTCGAAATGATCCATAGACTACGGATATAGTCGCATAAAGTATTGTTTCTCCATCCACCTCTCTGGTTTCCACCTAGGTGGCGTAGCTAACTAACGCGCTAGTTTCGTGTTGAGCTAGACTACCGAGAACGTGGAGATCGAGGTTCAAATTTCGATCGGGTGAATTGGGAGGAGATTTTCCCTAAATTGTTTTCCACTCTCCCTCCATGCAAATGCGGGTTCACTCTATTTAAAATCCAACCTTCCCAATTACTAATCCATTAGTGTAATTAGTACTTAGGCGTGTAACCCGAACGGATAGTAAGACGCGGTGCTAAAATAAAACCTCTCTGGTTTTTCAGAGTAGGAGAGAGAGAGGGACGAAAGGGGTGGGGGGAAGATTCAGCAATATCGGCCAGGCTATAAAGTTCACTATTCTATATTTCCACAAAAGTGGAGTAAAAGGGTATGTTGCTCGCCAACTTGAACGCGGCATAAAACGACGACGTGCGAGCAATGTGCGATGTTTTGTGTTCATTTTACAGATCGTAAAATATACACTCTTCCTTATTTCCCTTTCTCACAGATTATACACTCGGACAACTTCATTGAGGTCTAGTTGTATGGACGTGGACAACTGCATTAATGTATATTTGTATGGCCGTGGACAACTGCATAAATGTATATTTTAATGTACGTGGACAACTGCATTAATGTATATTTATGTAGACGTGGACAACTGCATTGAGGTCTAGTTGTATAGACATGGAAAACTGCATTGATGTTTAGTTGTATAGACATGGAAAACTGCATTGATGTTTAGTTGTATAGACATGGAAAACTGCATTGATGTTTAGTTGTATGGACGTGAACAATTGCATTGAGGTCTAGTTGTATAGACGTGGACAACTGCATTAATGTTTAGTTATATGGCCGTGGACAACTGCATTAATGTATATTTGTATGCACATGGACAACTGCATTCATATATTTTTGTATATTCTTGGACAACTGCATTAATGTATATTTGTATGGACGTGGACAACTGCATTAATGTATATTTTAATGTACGTGGTCAACTGCATTAATGTATATTTTAATGGACGTGGACAACTGCATTAATGTATATTTTAATGGACGTGGACAACTGCATTAATGTATATTTATATAGACTTGGACAACTGCATTAATGTATATTTGTATGGACGTGGACAACTGCATTAATGCATATTTATATAGACGTGAACAACTGCATTGAGGTCTAGTTGTATGGACGTGAACAACTGCATTGATGTCTAGTTCATGCATACATAGAGAAACTAAAAAATAGTTTTTATTTTGGATACAAAATTGTTAATTTGCTTGATTCATGGACGTGTAGCAATTCCATCAGAGTTTTTATTTTTTTACCTATTAAAAATAAAAAGTATGTTTAGCTGCACAGACTTTATCGATCCTGTAGATAAAAATGGAGATTTTCTTAAAACTTATAAGGTATGCGAAACGAAATAATATGAAATGTTACAAAAACAAAAAAAAGAAACAAACAAAAAAACAAAGAAACAAAGAAAAAAAAATGACATCACTGTTAACCAAAGAGAATCACAGAACTCCATTCAAAAAACATATTTGCTTATAGATCGGTAACTATTAATTTTATGAAAATATATCTCAAATAAATGTTTTTTAAATTTAATAACTCTACGACTATTCAACGATAAGTTATTTCGTATCTCAAAATAGTTGAGGAGATACGACCAAAATTGGAGACATTCACTTATGTCAAGTACCCTCTAAGCAATTTTTCGAGAAAAATGAGATGCTCTATTTTGTTTATTATGTTAAACATTGCCAATATATAAAGTTTAATCAAAAGATCTGCCTATTTCAAGAAAATTGATGTTTTCACCTGTGGCCCTCAAGTGAACTACCCTTAATTTTAGGGTTGGAATGATAAGACAAAATAACTCTGAGGAACCTTATGAAATCAGCTTTAAGCTGAGACACAGACAAACGGCATTGCTAAAACCAGATGTCACTAAACGTAACATCTATAAAAATCGTGAATTAATTTTTTTTTTTTACGATTACAATACATTATATATCTGAGGATTTGCGAGAAAGTAAAAATACTTTTTTTTTAGTAGCCTTTTAGTTTCTCGCGACCCCTCGAGAAGAGAATTACTGTAACAACAAAATTTAATTGAAGATTTTGATAGATATCCACGTTTCATGACCCCCTGAAACAGAAAAAGTGATTTTCGTGATGCCGTCTGCCAGTATCTAGGACTAGAGCCTAGACCATTTTACCAATAGAGCTAAACCTTGGGATCCAAGATTTTAATAAGGTTCCCCGATGGTTTTTTGGAATTAAATATCTAACCCTAAAATAAAGGGTAGTTTATTGAGGGGGAAAAAAATATTCGATTTTCTATAAATTGGTTCTAACGACTGTGATTAAAATTTGTATCTAGGCACTGTTTAACATTACAAATAAAATGGAAGTTTTCATTTTCCCATGAAAATTACTTTGAAGGTGCTTTACAAATTTTAGGCCACTATTTCTACCGGCATCCTGATTACCTAATCTTTTAAATGAGTTAAATTCTGTTCAGTCATTTCCTCGTAATTTCTATTATTCGGAACGGCCTTATCAAATCATATATAAGATTTAAAATAGAGAGAATGATAAAATGTGATAGTGAAAATGAGAGTGTAAGTGTTTGAGTGTGTGATTGTGTAAGTGTGTGTGGGTGAGTGTGAAAATGAGAGTGTGAGTGTGAGTGTGAGAAAAAAGTTTGAATGTGAGAAAGTGAATGTAAGAGACTGAGAAAGAGCAATTGAGAGAGATCGAGTGAGTCTGAGCTATTGATAGTGAGAATGTGTGTATGTGTTAGAAAGAGAGAGAAACAAGGAGAAGAGAAAAAGTGTGTATTTGTGTGTGTGAGGAGAGAGAATGTGTGTGAGAGAAATAGTGTGGGAGAGAAAGATAATATGTTGGGAGAATGCGTGATAAAGTGTGTGAGAGAGTGTGTGTGAGAGAAAGAGAGTGTAAAATTTTGGGATAGATATTGTGGGAAAGAAAAAGAAAATGTGATGGCGTGTGAGAGAGTTTGAGAAAGAAAGTTAGAGAGGGAAAGATTAGTTTGGAGAAAGAAAACTAGATTGAGAGCGAGTTAAGGAGATGGAGTTTAATAGAGAGAGAGTGTTTGTGAGAAAGAGTTAGAGAGAGAAATTGAGAAAGCAAGTTTGAGAAAGATAGAGTGGGTTTGAGAGACAGTGGGTTTGAGAGACAGTGGGTTTGAGAGACAGTGGGTTTGAGAGAGTGAGATTGAGTTTGAGAGAGTGAAAGAGTGAGATTGAGTTTGTGGTATTGAGATGAGAAAAAGATTGAGAGATAGAGTTTGAGATAGTGAGATTGAGATGAGAAAGAGTTTGAGTCAGAGAGTTTGAGAAAGAGAATTTGAGAGAGAATTTGAGAGAGAGTTTGAGAGAGAGATAGAGCGCTCGAGAGATAGAACGTTCGAGAGAAAGAGAGAGAGCGTTTGAGAAAGAGAGAGTGGTTAAGAGAGAGAGCGCTTTAGACAGATCTTAAGAGAGAGTATAATAAAGATAATAGTGTGAGAGAAATTGTGTGATAAAGAGTGTATGTGAGGGTAGAGAGTGTGTAAGAGAGAGGGATAAAGTGTGAGAGAGAGAATGAGAAAAGATTATACTATAGAGAGTGTTTTATAGTGTGAGTGTGAGTGTGTGTGTGTGTGAGGGGACATGGTGTGAGAGTGTGTTAGAGCGTAAGAAAGTATGATAGAGGGAGAGAATGTGAAACTATAGATGTAGTTTTCAAATATTACGGTACTTTGAAATATCATTCCCTCAAAATTATCAACATGGAAACATAACTGGACTTACTGTATTTGTAAGAATGTGAAAAGATATATGGGGTAGACAAAAAATTACTTTTAAATATCATATCCTCAAAACTAAACAGTAAAATGAAAACATAGATAAACTTATGTATTTGTATTTTGTTACTATTTGCTAAAATTAATATTAAAACCCTTTATTTGAATAAAATGAGCACCAAAACTCATATTTAGATAGTTAAAATGGCTATTTTTTAAACGTTATTCAAGATAATTTTTATTGTTTTTGAGCTTATAAATTATAATACATACCAAAACATATTTAAACATCATTTTATCATGCGCGAAGCAAAATGTAGACAATATATTCACGAACTTCATGAATTTAACAACTTAACTTTTTAATCTTCGAGCTATGCTCAATATTATTGATTTAAATGCGAATTAACGATAACACCATCCCAATAAAAAATAAATGATTCCCCAGTCCAGGCATCTCATTTCAGATGTGTTATGATCAGCATCCAAAGATATTCATCCAAAGAGAAAATTGTGATGTGTTCGGACCAACAAATAAAGATGGAGCTATAATTTTTTTTTAGTCAAAGAAATATATTTTATTTAGAGATTTAGAGCCAAATAACGGTTTCCATGGTGATTAAACAAAGGATAAAAAAAACTGAAATTTCTCTGTGAAAATCATGTTTTCGTAGAAAACTACTATTTTTCCCGACATCCTGGACTCCTAACCGTTAAAATGAGTGGTCGTTCGTCAACATCTGTTCAGTCGTTTCCTCGTAATTTCTATTACCGGAAAAGGGCTTATCAAATTATATATAAGGATATAAGTCAACATATATTGTTGCACGCGTGTGAATACCTAGGCCACTGTTCTCCATTTTTGAAGAATGTATGAACATGCTTAATAAGATAAGATCATGAAAGCTATCTATATAAATATACGTAAATTGGAGGTTTACAGTTTACATTGAAGTTATACGCCAAGAAAAGCGTTTGGAAATAGTCTTCTACGTGCTTGGTATAAAAGTACATCTCAACTATTATGACATTCATAGGAATTGTTATGTCGTTGGCTCACTTCTTGTTTTGAAATCCACTCACAGGACACGATAAATCACAAAAANAAAAAAAAAAAAAAAAAAAAAAAATCAACAAAATATGAAAATCAAACAACGTCATATCTACTATCAATATAAAATGTTTTGATTCAAGTATCAACTCAAAACAAAACTTTTTATTTTGCTTCTATTCATAAACCTTCCGGAAATAAACTAAAAGACTAGTGATCGTGCCACAGTGCCATATAGTTGGCGTCTGCAAAAATGTCTGACACTTTTATTTGAGCACTTGTGACTTTTATTGGCTTGGTTTTCCTAAAAGATGAAACCAAGGGAAACCGTTCTTATCGTATTCTTAGAAATAACCATAAAGTGTGAAGTTCAAAAGTGAAAAAAAAATGGAAATGAAAATAAAGGTTCTACTTTTCATTCCTTGAGGTTTAAATAGGCTTACAGTTTTTAGTTCCTTATGAAATTCTACATTTGAAGCATCACGCTGTATAGAGAATAAACTTGGACTCTCAGGAAGATAGAAAAGAAATACTTGGAGAACTTTGAAATGTAGTGTTGGAGAAGACTTGAGAAGATCATGTGGACGGAGAAGGTGACAAAAAATGAAGACGTCCTAAGAAGAGTGGATGAGAAGAGAACTATTTTGTGATTCTTCGGTACAAAGCAAACGGGATCGGACACATCCTTAGGAGGAAAAATCTTCTGCAAGACTTCATAGAAGGGAAGGTTGAGGGAAAGAGGAGCTTAGGAAGGAGGAGGATTCAAATATTATATGAATCAAAGGAATGCAATTCTGGGAGATGAAGGAGGATGCAGAGGACAGGATGCATTCGCTGTCTAATAAGTTGACCGACAAAGAAATGGACCTGTCGTAAGACAGAACACCGAATGATCTTAGTAGTAATAATAATAATAAAGAGTAATAAAGTAGTTTTTTGCTATAAAAATAAGGATCTTAACTTACATCCCTTTCCACCCCAACTTAAATTAAAACTTTTTTTTTGTGACCTGGTAGTCTAGGGGTAAGGTGTCAGACTTCTGTGCTGAGGGTCCGGGGTTCAATCTTCGGTCCCGGCACAGATTTATCTGATTGCCAAACCCTTCCTTCACCTCTGACGAGACTGTATTAATCACAACTTGTGAATGTGAGGAATGCCAGGCCTACACCGTGGTTCGGATTTAAGTGTTAGCACCTAGATACTTTGGAATTGTGATTGGGTAGCAATACGAGCTCGTATGCAAAATAAAGTATTCGTTTAGCCTCGCCTGGGATTGAGCCAAGTACTTATATACTTGAGAGCAGCACTGCTTCTTACCTTCCGTTCGGGCTATACGCCTATGTACTAATTACACTAGTGTGTTAAGTATTAGTAAGGTGGAGTTTAGATGAAATGTACCCGCATTTTCGTGAATGAAGATTGGAAACTCATTTAGGGAAAACCAGCCTCAGTAAACCCAACCGGAATCGAACACCAATCTTCCAGTCTTCGGCAGTCAAGCCTATTGCGAGAGTAGTGCCCTAGTTCATGCGACCACCGAAGCGGGTCTTAACGATTACGAGTACTTTATCTAAATAACTAACTCGAGTAGAGGCTATAGAAGCTACGATCAATCCTGGATTGAGCCAAAAGTTATTCCATGTTACCACTTGATTGTGAGGGCACGCTAGTAAGAGTTCATGAAATTTATTGGCATTGATGTAGAGCTTCGAGGTCAAAGTGGTAACGGAGAGAGAGATATATATATATAAAAAAAGCGAGCGAGAGGGAATGCATTCGCTCAATTCTTTGAATAAACTTCCCAGAAAGGGAAACTAGGGAATCGATAATTTTCTTCTCAATCAAACTTGTAAAGTAATTTCATTTTCAGAGTCCCGCAGGCACTGCGTCTTTTCTTTCGTTAGAAGTGGCTCATGAACAATCTCCGCATAAAGATTTTACCAGATGGTCTTGAGGATTGATATTCATCTAAGGGTGTACATGAAGTACAAACAATATATTTAAAGTGACATTCTCCCCCCATTCTATTTGTACTAACTCTATTCCTAAATATATAATAGCTGATAAAAAAATTAACTACAGCTGCCCATCAAAACGATATTTGTCCTCAAGGTATTATTATTATTATTATTATTATTATTATTAGGTGTTCTGTCTTACGACAGGTTTATTTACTTTTGTCAGTGAACTTAGACCACCAATGCGCACTGTCCTCTGCCTCCTCCTTCAGCGCCCAGAATTTTCTTCTTTCCTTCAAGTCACCCAATATTTGAATCATACTTCTTCCTAAGCTTATTTATCCCTCAACCTTTCCTTCCATGGCGCCGTGCAGAAGACAATTCCTCCGAAGGATGTGTCTGATCCAGTTTTCTTTATACCTAAGAATCACATCCAAAATGGTTCTGTTCTCACCCACTCATCTTAGAACCCCATGTGTCACCCTGTCTGTCCACCTGATCTTCTCAAATCAATGTAGTGTATACCCTATAAAAGCTATAGCTACAACTAGAAATAAAATTAGGACCTCGATTGTTCAAGTGGATATACAGGAGTAAGATCTATAACATAGCCCTCATCCAACGTGGTCGGCTACAAGTCTAGGGGGACCACGTTTCGTTTAAGGGTGATTCTGACCAGGATATTATTTGGGTTTATTCTGCCAACCATTTAGTAAATATAAAACGAGAGAAAACGCCATGGTGTGAGCTCACAAGCAAGATATACTGACCGAACGATGCTAGTGCCAATATTTGAGGAGAGAGGTTGTCGTACTGTCAGCACAACGAGCCCTTCGGCCATTATTCTAAGTTTTTTTTCAAACCAGAGCTGCTTCTTCTTTATTCAAGAAGCTCCTCATGTATCCTCACGAGGTTGAGTTTGACCCCGTTACAGATCAACTGCTTCACAGATAAATTTTTGCAAGCGGCGGGGATCAAACCCTGGACCTCTATATATGTAGCCAGGAGCCCTGACCCCACTAGACCGCAGGGGCGGTCGATGGGGAGAACCAACTTTTAGAAACACATTTTATTTTGCTGTCAACATTTCTAGCATTTTAATTTTTTTATTAGTTTTATTTTATATGTGGTTATCAATAATGTTACAGTTTCATCTCACATGAGTGACATTACGTATAGATGTGTGAAAATTGTTCAAGTACCTTGAATAATTTTATTACGTACCTCATTTTCTAAACCAAACTTGTTAAACTAGTTCGTAAGTGATATTCTGATTATTACGTTATTGTAATAGATTTAAGTTAAACAATAACTTTTTTAAATGTGTTTAAAAATAAAGTTCGTTTTATATAAGCTGGCGTAGGTGAACGGGGGTTATTTTAGTGGGGAAACAATATAATAGAAATAAGTGTTTCTCTCTTTTGATGTGAGCCATTCTTCACTCCTAACCTCAAACATATATATTTACCAACTCTCTACTTTTTATATGCTTTTACTTTATTCTACAGACGAAGCAGTTTGATACATTTTATTTAAACTTTATAGATAGATGTTATATAATCATACCGCTGGGATTTAAAAAAAATTGATATTGCCTGAAAATGGCTTTAACGATTTTATTCATAATGGATGTCTGGGGAGTGTTTGACATGATAAATATCTTTGTACATTTGATTTATTGGATAAAACTCGTTAAGAGTAGTTTGATGATAGGATTTTTTGAAAATTTAAATTCTTTAGAAAATTGCTTGGACGATTTTGTTTAAAATGGGTATTTAGGGAGTCTTTTACATCAGAATTAAAAATGTATGTTCATTTTTCTAAAAAAAAAAAAGAAGAAGTAATTAAAAGTAGTTTAGAAATGAGTGATTTTAGAAAATTTCTAATTTACTAAAAATAACTATAAATTTTGTTCAAAAAGTGATTTTCAAAACAATGTTTGTTATTTTGAGGAAAACATTTTTAAAGTTTCATTTTAGCAGCGCGTCTTACTACCCGTTGAAGTTATACGCCTTTGTACTAATTATAATAAAGTATTTGGGATTAGAAAGGTATTAATTTAAAGGAAGTGTACCCGCATTTGCGTGGAGGGAGGTTGGAAACCATTTAGGAAAAGCAACTCTCAGTGCATCTAACCGGGATTAAACCCCGATCTTCCCATCTTCGGTAGTCTAGTCTAACACGAAAGTAGCGCTTTAGACCACGCGGCCACATAGGCGGGTGAAAACTTATTACATGGTAGCTTATTGATAGTTGAATTTTGTACCGTTTGTCACAAACTATAATATACTATATGAGAAAGTATGCATGAATGTGTCGTACCATTTATATATTGTACATTTCCCATTTTATTTCAAATTATATCCAGGTTGACTTACTCCAACCACTTCTCCAGTTCAAATATTAAATTTTTTTAAATCGTATGGACTAAACTTTTTTAATATTTTTTTTCTGTGCTATTTTTTGCTCTTTTTCCCTTTATGTGTTTTCTTGAGTTTTCAAATTCATTTTTTAAAGAAATGACAAAGTTCAGCTGAACTTGGAATACACGTTGACCTTTATATACGTTTCCTATTATACTTATTTTATTTTTCCAAATTTATAGAGTTAGTAAAATTCTTATATAGCCTAATGGGACTTGCAGCATAAAAGTAAAAGGATTTAGTTGTAAGACTACATTTTCCAATAAAAGATGAAGAGTATAAATTTGTATAAATAACTTAAACATTTAAATAAATTGAATCTTAACAAGACTTTGTAAGCACATAGTCCTTCTTTTTAACTTATACAGAGTATACATTTTGATTTATTGGCCAATATTTCCGAAGCTGTTGGGTAGTAGTTGTAGATGGTCTTGGGAATGGATGGCTAAAAACATGCTCTTCTTTAAAATAAACTCATATACAATAGGAGCTGGCTAATTAGACATAGGTTGATTCGAAAAATTAGGTAATTCGATCTCACCTTGATCCCCCACGAAGTTCCTATTCGAATCAATGGTAAAAAAATAACATTTAATTCAAATTTTAGAAGGAATTATTTGGATAAATTGAAGAATATAAAGTAAATTTTTTTTTCGAATAATTATCTTTTTAATTTCCCAATCTGCCAAGAATATTTGATGAAAGAAGATAAAGGATAAGGAATGAAATAATTAGGGATGGTTTAAAAATAATACTATTAGAAAAGAGATTGAAGAGAAAAAGGTTACTGTGTTTAGGTCATGTGATGAGAATTGAGAGGGACAGAATGCTTAAGAAAGCCTTACAGAACAAAGAGAAGGGTAGAAGACCTATTGGGAGACCACGGACAAGTTGGATGGACCAAGCGCAGAAGGACATGGGAGGATAAAGGAGGAGTGGACTGGAGACCCGTGGCTGAGGGAGAAGTTGGGAAAGATCGACAGGAATGGAAGAGGATGTGCCAGACGACAAGCAGAGGTGGGGACGTCGAATGATGATGATGATGATGATGATGAAAAGAGAAAGCACATACAATTATATAAAACCTGAGAAGTTTCACTGAATTCCAGGCAGAAGTGAAACGTGAAATACAATATTTTTAATGCAATCAGTGAACTTGAAGATTTTGTTTTTTGCGTTAAGATAAGCACTCTACAACAAACCAGGAGGACCCGCCTCGGTGGCGTAGTTGGCTAACGCGCTAGTCGTGTTGAGCCAGACCACCGAGAAGATCGAGGTTCGAATCTCGGTCGGGTGAACTGGGGGTGGTTTTTCCTAAATGGTTTTCTACTCTCCCTCCACGCAAATGCGGGTTCACTTCCTCTGAATTATACCTTCCCAATTCTTAATCCATTAGTGTAATTAGTACCTAAGCGTATAACCCGAACGGGTAGTAAGACGCGGTGCTAAATAATAATAATAATAATAATAATAACAACAACAATAATAATAACAACAATAATAATAATAATAATAACAAACCAGGATCATTCATTTTTCTACCACATTGTCATTTAAATGCAAAAACTGTTACATAATTTTGCATTTTGTGTTTAATTTTTTCTTTTCATTTATGTAGAATATATATTGTGTATGTTTGTGTATAGCATATAAAAACATGTGTGTTTGTATTTAGCATATTATGAGATTATTTATTAATTATTGTGTATCAAATGCCTGGATGCTCATGTAAATGGTTAATTTAAATTTTGAATATTCCAATTTATTTTCAAATATCCCTTGGAGTTCGAACTAAAAGAGTCCCACTGTATTTCGAATTTAAGTTGGACTGTGATTTTAAATAAATAAATAATTATATTTTATCATACTTTAGAGAACTATTAAAATATAAATTCAAAACCTTCAAAAGAAAAAGTTTCCATAATTCTCACACGCCAAAATAGTATTTGCCCTTTGTTTTTATTGTCATACTAAAGTTAAAAAAAAACATAATTTTAATTTAGATGAGAAAAAGAATCACATTTATACATGATATTGTTCCCTTTTCTAACACCATGTTAAATTCAATCCAAACTAAATCACAATTTTCAAATCCAGCCCCAGTATTGATTTCCCCAACGTCCCTTCGGAGTGGAAGTATCCATTCCCTTTTTTTATGCTTAGGTCTTTGTTATGAATTATTATTTAATTTTGATGCCTATCCGATTCTAGCCATCTATTTATTTAACTATCTATCTCATTCTACCTAACTCTCTATTAACCATCCATTTATTTATTTATCACTCTATCCACCCATAAGTGTATTTATATCTATATCCATCCATAAATATCTTTATTGATATATCTATCCACCAATTTGAATATTTATAATCTAGCAACATATTCATATATAAGTTTATTAATCTAGCCATCTATCTATATTTGGCCATCCATCAAACTATATAAAAAACAAACAAATAGCAAACAATATTTCGGCGAGTAGTAATTATAGAGCATTTTCCTTTGCCTGTCTTAGTTTTGTATTTTTATTTTTGTAGTTTTATTAATCTTTATGTTCAACTTAAATTATATATATATATATATATATATATATATATATATTTGCATCATATATCATTGCGTTCAATTTCAGATTAATATTAAACCATATTTTGAATAACAAAACAAAAATGTAACTTATTAGAAACATTATATAAATACGAAATCATGTTGTTGCTACCTATTAAAAATGAAACTGCTATTTTGTCAAAATGAAACTGAACACGATGTTTCTGACCACTCGAACACGATACCAACCTAAATAACCAAACATTCACTTCAACGTACATTGCCGACACGTGAGATGGAGTCAATAATAAATGGAGAGTCCTATACATCCATCCGACCATCCTTTCCATTGCTTTCATTATTGGGCTCTGAAAATATTTAGAATATAAAATCCCAAATCAAAATTTTAGTGTAATTTTCTATTCATAACATGTCTTACCATACGTATTATCTAAAGACATTTTAAATAGGTTAGAGATGAGTAAAGTAGATTTTATAAGAAAGGTACCAGAATTTGCATGGAGAGAAATTCGAAAACTATTTGGGAAAAAAATTAACTCAATAGACTTAGTTGGTATACGAACCCCGACGTTTTTCATCACTGATAAGCAATACATGAAGAGACTAACGCCTTTGTTCACGTGTCCACCGGTGCTGCTGGACATCCTAAAATAATTATTTGGTTGGATAGGATTTATCATTTTAATTGCTTAAAAACTAAGTAATTATAGTTTACAAAATAAAAGCATTCTCAAATAAACACTAAACCATATTTCGAGTGGATTTCTATTCTACTGTGGTCACTAAGAATCCGACCCCGAACGGTGTAGTAAGACGCGGTAATAATAATAATAATAATAATAATAATAATAATAATAATAATAATAATAATAATAATAATAATAGCACTAAGAATCTTGCAAATTGGTGTTGTTAAAACAATTATATTCCAAATTGAGTTTATTGATACAACACGTTCGACACCTTCAGTAGAGTGTCTGCTTATTCGAACAACTAAGAGTACTGGGTTCGATCCCTGGCATTGCCGAATAATTTATCATCGATAAAATTGAAAATTACGTTTTCAAAGTGAAAATTAACGGCAAAGAGACTCGCTGTTTTTGTCTATTATATAATCAAGTTAGTTTGTAAATTGTTTTCTGATATATTCAGTAGGTTAAACATTTTACTTTAAGAATTTAAAAATGAATCTAAAATGAATAATGTACAATAGAGAAGCGTTCGAAAGATTTAGGCACCGGTTAACAGGTTTTGAGACTGGGAAACCTAAAAGCAAAATTCTAGCTGACCACGATTTAAAGTGATCTTCCTAAGCAAAGGTTTGTATATTAAACTGACTTACCAACTATTTTAGTCGTGGGTGGACCCCCTGACAATAAACTTTCAATCATTGATTCAGAAAATCTATAGGTACACTAAGAATTACTATTGTATCCATTTAAGGTGGGAGTGTAGGGAACAAGAGAAAAAATGTGTTTTTGCAGTTTTTATATAAAAACAAATCAAATCTTTCTTCGGTAGAAACATAGAGATTAATTTTCTTCACACAAAGTGACCTTAAAATTTCTCGAATGTCTATCAAAGGTGTCTTGGAATTTATTTAGGCCTACAACTTTTTCTACTAATTTAAAAAGTTTGTTACCAATGCTAATATGTTCATGATAGATATTCAACAGCTTTTGATGTCACCACGTGAACAAAATTAAACTCTTATGTTTATACCAAAGAAATATTTGATTTATTTTGGCCGAAAAAAAGTTTAGCTACATAAACTGTAAAAACACTTACATTTTCTCACGTACCCTACACTCCCATCTTAATATCAGGTCATCGAAAAACATGTCTGGAATTTTACGGTAAAATATCCATGAGAATAATGGAATATTATATAGTAATCTAAATAACAGAATTGAACGAAGAGAACAAAACTTTCAGTGTTACCACGACGTTTACCTAGATAATTCTCGTGAATCAATAATACATTTCTGAAAATATTTAAATATAGAATCGTGGACACATATTTTTTTAAGGATCCTCTATAATAGTTTAAAAACTTTCCACTGGAATTAAAGTCTTCTATAACTTAAGAGCTAGAAAGAAACATAAAAAACTCACTAAACTATCTTCACCACTTTGAGTTGGAAACAAATTATTACATACTTATCACCAACTTGACAAAGTTAAAATAATTCAATCAATAGGGATTTCAAACTGTCCCAAGTTGGAAATGAATTCTTGGTCGGTGGGAAAGCTCAAAAGTTTGTAGGATCTTAAAGCATCTAAGCTGGAGGAGACGATACGATAAGTAACTTAATTCCACTATTGTCATCTTCAAGGGATGTATATTGTTAGATACATTTGAATATATAAGTCCAGTTGTTTGGTGTTTAAAAACTTTTGTTTAGAATTATACTTAGCCTAATTAATGGAACAACTGATTATATCCCCGCATTGGCGGTCTTTTAGCGGGCGTTCAAGTATTACGTAAGCATCTTTTTAATCATTTTGGGCCTCCTTCCCCCTTCCTTCCTTTGTGGGCAAAAATAAAACAATGCTTGACCCACCATAGTCTTGCTTAGGTTTTATTTGTAGACATTTTTGTAAATTTTTCTCAGGACTAACCATTATTTTTTTTAATAAGTTTTTTGGTAATTATTAACGTAGAGTTGTAAATTAATGATGAGAAATAGGCCTACTCGTAATAAACACTGTTGTAAAATTAATTATTTTTATAAGTTTTTGGTAATTATTAACGCAAAGGTGTAAATTAATGATGAAAAATAGGCCTACTCGTAATAAACACTGTTGTAAAATTAATTATTTTTATAAGTTTCTGGTAATTATTAACGCAGAGGTGTAAATTAATGATGAAAAATAGGCCTACTCACAATAAACACTGTTGTAAAATAATATTTTTTTTTGTACTAAACAGGTAGAATGAAAAAAAGTTATAAAATTATATAATGTTTTTAAAATTTTAAATTTAGTTTGAATTGTAAAAATAGTATTTTTAGTGAATACTGGAATTATTATTACCATAAAAAATTCCAAACTACTTTTAATCTGATTCCACGTCTTGACACTTAATTATTATGTGTCCATTTGGGGTGGGTGGGTCACTTGCGTCATTCTTGCCCATCTCTCTCTGTCTTACGTAAGCTTTGTTCTGACTCTCTCTTGTTAGCAAAAAAAATAAGCAAAGCTCTAACCCTTCTTACCTCTTAAGTTGCTTACTTAATACTTGAACACCTCCTTAAGGGTTAAAGCATCTTGAAAAAGACTGGATTGCTCGTGGCGGGTAGGTATGGGTTAGAATCCTGGGAAAGAGTACTGAAGGTGTTATATCCTCAAATGGTTTTCCACTTTTCCTCCGCGCAAACACAAATACATTCTTAAAAATTATTCTTTCCACATCTATATCCAACTAGTGTGGATATGAAGATAGCCTGAACGGGTAGTAAGACGTTGTGGAGGGGGAAATATGTCAAGACACTATCTTATGACTAAATTATTATTATTATTATTAGCACCGCGTCTTACTACCCGTTCGGGCTATACGCACTTACGCTAATGTGCAATGGTAGGGTTCTGTGCCGGGACCGAGGATTGAACCCCGGACCCTCAGCACAGAAGTCAGACACCTTACCCCTAGACCACCAGGTCACCCCTTATGACCAAAAACTCGATTGGTATATAAAAAAGAGGGTGCACCAATTTCGCCCATGATACAGTCCTTGGCCACACCTGGAATTGATCCCAAGACCCTTGGTTCAATTAATAGACCCAATGCCGATCAAACTAAGGTGTTATACCATTACAAAGGCATATATTATTTAGTCTGATTTTGGTTGGAAGAGCAGTTTAAAAAATTCAAAGATTTTTTTTTTGCGTCAAACATTAATAATATTTCACTATTTTATTTGTGTTATTTTATAGGTATTGATAATATCTATTTACCCGTTCCAGTGGTCGCATGGTCTAAAGCGCTACTCTCACACAGTAGACTAGACTGCCAATGATTGGAGTTCTAGGATCGAACCTCGGTTGGGTGAATCGAGGGTGGTTTTATTCAAAATGGTTTTAAGCTTTCCCTCCAGGAAAATCCAGGCACACATCTTTGAAATATAGCCTTCCTCAGCCCTAAAACATTAGCGTTATTAGTACATAAATATATAACCCAAACGGGTAGTAAGACACGGTGCTAAAACAATATAATATCCATCAAAATTGACAGCTGCAGATCACATTATTTGATGTGTCAACACATTCAAATTGTTTGAGTAAATTTATTAACGCCCAACCAATTAATGTTCTCCCTACCAAAATCAGGGTGTAGAAACTCTCTGAAATTGGGGAAGATTGCATTTTTAGACGAGGATAAAAACCCAAAATAATGTATGCATCCACCAAAGTTTCATTGTACATTACTTTTAAAACAGGGCTTTGATTAGATATGAATCTACTGAAGCATTTGTTTTACATTTCAATTACTAATTTGGACCCCTTATAATAACCACCCGCATGAAGAAGGGATGTGAATAGCTAAAAAAAAAAATCATATTAAAAAAACTTTCTTGTTTCAGCTGACCGAGATTCAAACTTCAATATTCCCACAATCCCAAATCCAATCTATTACGAGCTTGACGCCTTAAAGCTCAGCCACCGGTGCGGATGAGTTCCTGAAAAAAAAAAAAAAAATCACTCCAACTTACTGTTTTAAAATTATTTTTCCGCATTAAATCTTCGATGACAAAACCTTTAGAGTAATCCTGGTTATTTTAAATCAACCATGAACAATGAAATTTAAAAAATAAATACAGATTTGACGAGAACTTTGGAGAATCAGTTTTAAGCGCTAAGTTCAACACCTTATCCTCACTAGGTAGCGCGTCTATCTATTGAGTTAGATATCCAGGGTTTAGTTCCTGGCATGCCGAAAAGTTTACAATTGGTAGAATTGGGTCTTCTCCTTTCACAGTAATAAATTAACGGGTGGGGGCCCCAGTGTTGTGTCTGTTTTAGAGTTAAGTAATTTTGTAAGTATGTGCTGATCTAAACTGTCGGTTCAGGAAGTGTACGGTAAATACACTAATCAGAATGTTTGTGTTCGAATCCTGGTCATTATGTGTCATGTGGATGGTGTGAACGACGTTGCCTATTTGGTGATTTTAAAGCTATTTTGCGAAGCGGGTTGCAGCTTAACTTGACTCATTTGAGCACGCTAAGCACTAACATACTTAGACAACAATATACAATTTATAGATAGGAGGAATAAAATGAGTAGTTCCCCCTGCGAGGCCTGATGCATATGGGTTGAAAACAATTCCTCTCTTTCTCTGACGAGTTTAAACACTCGCTCTACTATTTGCGTCTGGACAGCATTAACTTGATTTATAAAACTACCTTCTTTTCTTGTTTACTTTTCTAGATAGACATATGCTACCGAGGAATTTTTTCAATCAACATCCTGGTGAATGTGAGGAATGCCAGGCCTCCACCGTGGTTCGGATTCCACGTTAAACTGTAGGTCCTCCATTTCATCTCACAATCACCCAACCATTAGACATTAGCGTAAGTGCGTATAAACCGAATGGGTGGTAAGACGCGGTGCCAATAGTAATAATAATAATAATAATAATAATAATAATAATAACATCCTGGTTAGCAAGATTTCCTACAGGCCATTTTAGTGAATAAACATGAGCTGTAGACGATTTTTAAAAAATGTTCACGAAAGAATTAATTCAATATTAAAAAAATAGTGTTGTGACACTGTAATAATACTACTGTTAGAATTATTCAAAAAATTATGTTTTTTATTTCAATGTTTTATCTTAAAGCTCACTGAATAAAATTTAAATACATTCACGTGGGAAACATTATCTTGATTTCCCGTGACGTCACACGTAGTCAATGTCCTTAAGTTGGATTCGCTTTACTAAGATTTTACGTCAATCATATCCTATTTGTGAAAACAAATAAATAAGGGAAGTTAGGATTTGTATTTTTTAAAAATGACAAATGAATGTGTATAGCAGCTGGTTCCGCTGGAGAATACCAACAAAGTGTAATTTTATTGGGTTTGGAAGTTGTAACATCAAAAAACTTTCCAGTTAAATTTGCAGGGGATGGAAAAATTCGAAAGAAGTGGCAAAAGTACTGGCATTAGTTTGTAATTAGATTTGTACAACTTTACTTCAGAGCTTGCTTTTATATTCTGTTTAAAAGCGATATATATATTCAACAACAAAATGTGTAACTGAATATTTTTTTAGCACCACGTCTTACTACTTGTTCAGGTTATACGCATATGTACTAATTATGCCAATAAGTTAAGGATGAGGAAAGTTGAATATAAGGGAAGTGAACCCACATTTGCGTGTAGGTGGAGTGGAAAACCATTTAGGAAACCCCCCCCCTGTTTACCCGAGAGAGATTTGAACCTAAATCTTCCCGTCCTTGGCAGTCTAGCTTAACACGAAACTTGCGCGTTAGCCAACTACGCCACCGAGGTGGGTCTAACTTAATTATATTTTAAAAAAAAACTAGTTTCTTGGTCGTCAGTCACTCTAAATGGTGAATACGCGATTTAATAAATAATCATTATTTAAACCATACAGGGCATTGAAGTCAACACCCTTAGGTCAATAGACAGCCGCTTCAGTGGCCGAATGGACTGAGGCGTCACTCTCGATTTAGACTAGTCTGCTGATGAAGGGGGAGATTGAGGTTCAAATCCCGGTTGAGTCTACTGTGCGCGGTTTTTTCCCTAAGTGTTTCCCCAGTCTCCTTCCACGCAAATGCTGGTTGATTACCTCTAAAATGCTTCCTTCCTAATTTCTATCCCATTATAGTAAGCTTCATATATGCGTATAAGACGAGCATGCGATGAAAAAAAAATACAGATGCTCTATTAACCAACCCACCTAGGTGGCGTAGAGAGCTAACGCGCTAGTTTCGTGTTGAGCTAGACTGCCGAGGACGGGGAGATCGAGGTTCGAATATCACTCGAGTGAACTGGGGATGGTCTTTCCTATATGGTTTTACACTCTCCCTCCACGCAAATGCAGGTTCACTTCCTCTAAATTAAACCTTCCCAATTCCTAGGCCATTAGCGTAATTAGTACTTAAGCGCATAGCCCGAACGGGTAGTAAGACGTGGTGCTAAGTAAGTAAGTCTATTAACCAGACCAAGTTGTCGGTCAAACCTTATAAATAAAGCTAGATATAATAAAGATTGTTTATATCAAAGACTGAAGGGAGAGAACTAACATTTTCCAACGAATGAAGGATTCAGTTAATTCATATTGACGTTATGATGAATCTAATAAGGGACCAGATGTCAAAACGAGTTACATTCTGACGGATATCAACCAATCTACACGTGTCGATGCACATTACAAAC
Organism: Timema bartmani; assembly: GCA_902151455.1. Lineage (NCBI taxonomy): Eukaryota > Metazoa > Arthropoda > Insecta > Phasmatodea > Timematidae > Timema > Timema bartmani. The sequence goes on along the minus strand of CABFWB010000131.1, from coordinate 247,608 downwards.
ATCGATTGATTCAAGATATTATTTGATCACGCATCTAACCCACAAAAATTGAAGCAGCTTACATTTATTTTTCTCCCCGCACTGTTGCTCGACTGCGGTTGGTTTATATGCGTAGTTCTAACCAACCTGGTGAACCGGAGATGAAAATCGCTTCCGGTCATAGTAAAACCCTTGAAACAGATGTGTTTAGGCCTATGTATATGGTCTGTGTGCTTTGAATTCGCGATAGTGGCATCAAACAAAGAGACTAAAGGACCCGTTGCAAAAACATATTGATTCTACAATAATTGGATTACCAATCAGCTTGATCCTAGATCAAGTAGAAGTTTGGGTTGCAACAAAGTTAATTAGGGTACTGAATCTCCGATCACCTGACAATATATTTGATCAAATAATCAAGTGAAATATTGATGGCAACACTATATCAAACACTGTATTTGGAAAATTCGATAGTGAAATGGCCTACATTTAAATATAAAGTTGGCTATGATTTATAAACTTTAGGTCTCTGGTAGCTTAGGTTGCCTGATATTTTTTATATTGTCTTAAACCACTGAGCAATGTTTGAATGTTTGTTTTAATATACATAACTCGAGTGGACGCACGCGCTAAAAAGTGCTGGCTTAAGCTATGGCAACACGGAGCCAACCCGCACCACACCGCATTTTTAACAAGTGGCAACACGAGCCACACCGCACAGCATTTTCTAACCATTTTTATATTCTTTATAGACTGAGTTCTATTACAAAATGTTTGTATTTTTTACTTTTACTTGCATAGGTTTCCACCTATTTTCATAAAATTAAGTTAGCTATTAATTACAAAGAATAAAGTTTTAAGTTAGCTAATAATTAAGAATAAGAAGAATGTTTGTTCTTCAATAAGTGTTGTATATAATATTGCTTATCTTGTACGTAATGTTGGAAACACTGACTACAGAGTCACTCGTGCAACGGCAGTGAAAGAAATGCCTTGTTTTACAAGTGCTGACACTGACTGCCCATCACTGTGAATAATCACTGGTATAAATCACTGCTCTTTTAAAATCAGGGTCACTGTGATCACCAATATCGTAAAATCAATGTTTCGCCCATCCCTACAGTGCTTAGGGGCAGGCATTAAAACAAAGTTCGGAAGCTCCCGAACATTTATTTCCGGTGGTAGGTGGCTACATGGTCCGCACCGCACCGCAAAAGTGCGGAGCAATGCTCTCTCGACGATTCGTCCGCGCCGGTGCGGTGCGGACTCATGTAGCCACTTGCATTTAAAAACATAGATAGCATTCCGCCGGAAAAATTCGGTGCGATGCGGCTCCGTGTAGCCAGTTCTTTATAGTATATGATGTGATGAACTAGAAAGGTTGAAAGGGAATGCTGACCATACATAACAATATTTGATCTAGTTTGCCTGGAAAGAGGCCATAGCGGACTATAAAAGACTTTATTTTTTATATCGGGGCTGTCACAATTATATCGGTATCGCAGGCAGCTACGCTGTCCGACGCTGTGGACCATATCAGACATTTTCGGGTCATCAGTAGCACTTGTTCGTAGAGCGTATCCCTCAAGCGCAGGGTCACGAGATCGAGTTCTGTACAGGATCATGCGCATTGTCAGTCAATTCCATCGGTCTAAGTTTCCACGAGATAAGCCAGTTCTTCCACGAGCGCGAGCGTTCAGTCTCTTTAATTATTTATCTTTAATTTAACAGCACATTTTGAATTATCTTTTAGTAACTTCTATGAAACTAAAATTCGTAACCCTAAGTATTATTTCGAACTCACACAACTAGCTTGCCTGTGACCTAACCCCTCCCGAAAACTAACCTGACAAATCAAGCCCACAGTGGGTAGGTCACGACAGTATATTAATTTAATTAAGTTACAATTTTGGGCAGGTTCCTTAAGAAAAAATATTTCAGTATTAATTTTGTAGTGATATTAATACATGTACTAAATAAAATTTATTTAATCTAAACCTCATCTCAAATTTTATTTCTCTGACTATAGAAACGTTAATTTGATTCTTGTAGTTGCTTTGGGTATAGATTATTCGAATATATTCATTTTATAAATGAAAAACTTCTACGGAAGAGGAAATAATTGACACTACTATTCTTAAAAATACGTCAAACTCAAGCAGCAGGATGATCGGAGAATCGAAGTGTTGGTGGTAGATAATTGTCTGGCTAGCTTGATTAGAGATTTGATCAACAATCACGTCCTAATTATTAATGATGCAACTGAAAATGAGGTTTGAGATACTAATTGGATATAAACTTACATCTGATATTTAATCAAGCCGCTGAATATATTTTGTGCAACCAGCCCATTGGTGGATTTACGAGGGTGGTAGAGTGTACCCAGCACCCACAACTCCCCAAGGATTTACGAGGGTGGCAGGGTGTGCCCAGCACCCACAACTCCCCAAGGATTTACGAGGGTGGCAGGGTGTGCCCAGCACCCACAACTCCCCAAGGATTTACAAGGGTGGCAGGGTGTGCCCAGCACCCACAACTCCCCAAGGATTTTCGGAAAAAGGTCTAAATAAACATCTAACAGAAGAACTTCACCCCAATCTTTACAAGATGATGTGCATAGCTCTAACGCTACCGTCAAACATTGCCACATGTGAGCGTACATTTGAGAACCAAAAGCAAATCTTTTTTTGGTAAATTTTTGTAAGTAATGATTGTATTCTCTAAATAGTTTTCTGAGTGCTGAAAATGTTTTAAAATAAAACATTAAAAAAGTACTTAATTAAATGTTTAATTTACTGTAGCTGTCCCAATTCATTATTAGGCATAAATAAATGTTATTAAATCCAAACTTATTTAAATTAGACAGAATTAGGTCCGAAATAACGACTTTTGTCTGTGCTTTTTTCTCTGGGTACAATTAAAATATTGCACTTCCTTACGAGTGTTTTAAATTTCACTTCTGCAAAC
>CABFWB010000131.1:225559-244561 GCA_902151455.1 Timema bartmani | reverse complement strand
CACAACTCAACCAGCACCCCCAAATTAAACTCTCCAAATCTACCTATGAACTGGCCTTAAGTCTCGTTTACTACCTACTGCCCTTAAACTAGCAGACTTAGAGCCTTTTAACAACCTAATCAAAAAATTACGGTGCCAGACACTTTTTGAAGGCGTTCTGTCAGCATACTAAGATACAGTCATTTTTGACAATTTACTAAAATATAATTAAGAGACAGTCTTTTGTTGACAAGCTAATACCGCCAAACTTTCAAACTAAATCTCTTTTGACCATATTTTAAATAAAACCTATTTATTAGGGTCCTTTTGATAACCTACCCAAACACGGCTACGAGGCTCGAGTCTCCTTTGAATACACAATAACATAAAAAGCCTTACCTTTCTCAGAATTAAGATCAGATAGCGATGTTATCTGTTCTGGCAATATTTGAATGGAAAAACTTTTTTAATACAGTAAAATATTTGAAACTCAGTTCTAAAAAATACACCTTAATAACATTGATAAAAAGAATGGCATTACTGAAAAATAAAGTCGAATTTTTAAATATATATATAAATAAAAATAAATAAATTTAAATACCAGATACAGTGGGTAGACTATATTTTTATTAAACTTCAATTTGAAATAATTAAAAAATATTTTAATTATATTCTTTAAAATTACTTATTTCTCATGCTTTAATTTATTAGAAAACGTGAGTGCTACGTTTAAAATGGCTTTAAAATATTTGTCATTTTAAAATTGCTGCTATTAATGAAGAAAAGTAAAAAAATGTTTGGGAGTCATTCTAATTTAAAAATGTGATAAATAGTATTTTGATGAAAATATGATATAATATACAAGCCTATTGATCAACATTGAAAACATTTAAGTTGATTAGTTAGTTGTCTTATTTCATTATTATTGATATTATTTATTAATTTTTTGAGGAATTTAACGTGCACTTTCTAAACCGACTGATTATATTAACATGACTTATAAACTAATTCATCACTGTGAAGGGGGAAACCCATATTTCACCCATGATACATTTTTCGACCATGCTAGGAATTAAAACTATTCAAAACAACATTTAAAGATAACATAATTTTACGTAATACATTTATAAAAACCTTGTTTAATAGCGTGTATAACTGTCAAGAAAGTTTCTTTCTATCTAAATATGACACTAATATGTGTGGTACCCGTTTATACACAACATGTTTACCGTTCAATCCTCCCTGTGGATAACTTAGAAGTCCTTGGTTCAATTTAGGACTTAAAATATTAATTATTAATCTTTTTTTGTACAGGTTTGTCCTGATCTCCTAATTAGTAAATGTCTAGACGCTAAGGATGGGTGTGTAGTGTTAGACAAACTTCCCTAGGTCAAGATAGCCTGAAAGTTATGTGTGGTTTTAGAAAGCTCATGATAAAAAAAAATATCTATATATATATAAAACAATCCAAGTTTAAAAGAATTGCTATCATCAATTTTAGGGAACAAGGCACTCGAGATATAAAATCTTGTTAGGGTTAGAGTTTTTTCTAGGCTACAGATAAAAAAAACACGATAATCCCGAATTTCTTTTACTATTTGACACCAATTGAGTTTCAAAATCCCTGACTTTTCGAACACAAGCTGACAGAGAGCAGCCCTCATGTTGGGTCAACTGGAGGAACCGTGACATGACCGTGGATAGGGGTGGGATAGAAGTGATTGATGAGATGCGGACAGGAAGAGCGAGAAAGAGAGAGAGAGAGATAAAGGAATAAAAACAGAGAACGGAAAAGATGACCACATCGACGACGCCTTCATAATGTCCAACTGTAGGACGAGGGTCAGTTTGGACCTGATCCAGTTCAAGAGGCACAGGTCTCCCCCTGTTTGAATTCAACCACCCTTTGGCCCTATGGTTCTCAGCCTGTAGGTCGCGACCCAAGTCTGTGTCGTGGAAAGAAGAAAGGTATGAATTTTTTATAAAATGTTGTATAAAGTGTACTGTTTTACAACGTCAAATTCAAAACCTACAAACCCATTTACAAAATTAAATGAAACGTAAAAAACAAACCTTGACTGTCTGTTGGCAATAAAGTATTTTAATCGCGAACATTTTTGGTATATAAATTATGAGAGATCTTGACGTTTGATATTCTCTTAAACTCAAAAAATAGGTCTTACAATTCTGTTTATCCTCATGTCCGTCTGTCTTTCTATCGTTTGTATAACTGCCTGGAGCTGGGTCTACTGCTTAATTATTTTTTGGAAAGGGGGGGTTGTTAAAACTTGACCTTTATATGTTATAAGGCCATTTACCTAGAGGTAAAACTTGTGATTTTGATTTTATCTCTATAATTAAGAAAGCTATATGGATTTTTTAAATTGATATTATTTTACTTAAAAATAGATGTACCGGGCAGTATTTTATATTGTAAATTACAATACATAATAGTTTTATGAAGAAATAATAATTTAAAGGGTAGTATATTGAAACTTTATGTTTTAAAAACTGATACTTTATAAATGGCTCTAATTTTTTTAAACTGCTATGACAATTTTATTTTGTTAAATTTATATCTGAAGAGTGTTTATTATGAAGTATTTTTTATTATTTTTCTGGGGCATACTTATTTAAAAGTGGTTTACTGATGACAGACTTTTGAACATGTTGCTCCAAACTATTGACTATGAGACAATATGTACGATTGAATACAATTTATTTGTTAAAAACTACGATTTGTCCAATGCTCTCTTACATAGAACAGTTACCAAACAGTTTTTATATAGAATTTCTAATTCCACTCGAAGACCTCTGGGGTGACCCAGAATTAGATGGAGCGACGATGTGGCCAGGGATCTCAAGGATATAGTCTTGGAGGTAGATTGGAGGGAGAAGGCTAAGGAAAGAACTAGATGGAGTGAAGATGTGGCCAGAGATCTCAAGGGTATAGTCTTAGAGGGAAATTGGAGGGAGAAGGCTCAGGACAGAACTAGATGGAGTGAAGATGTGGCCAGAAATCTCAAGGGTATAGTCTTAGAGGAAGATTGGAGGGAAAAGGCTTAAGAAAGAACTAGATGGAGTGAAGATGTGGCCAGAGATCTCAAGGGTGTAGTCTTAGAGGGAGATTGGAGGGAGAAGGCTCAGGACAGAACTAGATGGAGTGAAGATGTGGCCAGAGATCTCAAGGGTATAGTCTTAGAGGAAGATTGGAGGGAAAAGGCTTAGGACAGAACTAGATGGAGTGAAGATGTGGCCAGAGATCTTAAGGGCATAGTCTTAGAGGGGGATTGGAGGGAGAAGGCTTAGGAAAGAACGTGGTGGAGGTAGCTTGTGTGGTCGGCGTGTCGTCTACAAGGCCTGTAATAGTCGTTAGTAAAACAAAACAAAAAAAAATCAAATATCTAACTTGCCGATAAATTACATTTTTTTGGTGAACCCATCGACAGAAAAAATTATTTAAAATGAAATAAATCATGTCTTTGAAATTATGTAGTCTACTGTAATAAAAAGACAACATCATATTTTTGCGTAAAATCACTCAAAGATTTTGATAAAGAGGAAAATATAAGTGCACAAATAATAACAACAACTGAACAGACGGGATATCATCAATAAACTTCAATAGTTTTCTATTGTGATTACAGATGAAGCGAATACAATCATACTGGGGTCGATCGCTGCGATTTGCGACCTGTAAAATATTTACTTACATACGAACAGATCAATGGACAGTTTCACAAAAAAATTTTTTTTTTTTGACGTCAATCATTTAGATCTCAATTTTTTTTCTTTTAGAAAAATTTTTGTTTTGTTTTTTAGTACCGCGTCTAACTACTCTTTCGGGTTATACGCTCATGTACTAATTACGCAAGTGTTTTTAGGAATGAGAAAGGATAAATTTAGAGAAAGTGTACCCACATTTGCGTATAGGAAGAGTGAATAACCATTTTGGAAGAAAAACCCATCTAAGTACACCCGACCGATATTCGAGCCTCGATCTCCCCGTCATCGGCAGTCTACTGCGAGAGTAGCGCGTTAGACCACGCGGCCACCGGAACAGGTCAGAAAATATTAATTTGTATTTGAGTCGAAAGAGGAATCTGAGCGGTTGAACTCATTTTAATGATGTACATCGGCAATAATGCACTGCGTGGGAATATAGCACCCTTGGAGGTATTAAACTGAAGCGTGGTGTTAAAGGCTTGCAAAAATATCAATCTCTTCCCCCTGTTTATGACTAGAGTTCTAAACGATACTAGATATAATCTGCCTAGAGAACTTAGCAAAGCGAATAATTTTTCTTTAGTCAGATAAGGTGCGCATCCAACTAAATTAGAGCATTGGCGTACTAAGCCAAAGGTCCCGGGTTCGGTTCCTGTGTCCAGGTTTCATTTTTAAATTTTTAAAATATGAGATCTAGGTGGATTAAATCCTCACTAAAAGCATATATATAATAGCTTTGGCTATTTGATTCTTAAATTAGTATCAACATATCACATTAGTGTCAACATTGACCCAACTTGCCAAACGTGATATCTGATTACTATAAAGTAGATGTAGCAGTTTTTTTTAATGTCATACATGAATTTATTTTTCTTGAAACCTGACTAGGTGAGTATTTTCTTTACCATAAAAGATCAAAGCGAGAGATTATTATATTTTCTTTCATTAGAAGTAACTGTGAGAGGCAATAAAAGTTAGGTATGTGTCACATTTAATATTCTTAAAAAGTATTCCTAAAATATATATAACATTTTTAAGTACTAAGTTACATTGCGGACCTCCAAGAAAAATGCATGAAAAAGTTTGTTAGTCAACATGTTTTTAAATAATTATTTTTACTTGTTACTTTCTCTCGACCCTTAGGAGAAAGAAGTATTGCAACTGTAAGAGAAAAAAAAAATTCTAGCTCAAGATTTTGATAATTGTCGATGTTTCATGAAACAGATAAAGTGGTTTTTGCGATGCCGTATGTCTGGTTGTACCTCAGACTAGATCCTAAACCATTTTACTAATCGGGCTAAAACTTGATATCTAGAGTTTTCATAGGGTTCCCCAAGGTATCTTTGGAATCAAATATCTAACTTTTAAAATCAAATGTAGTTTAATGATGGGCAAAAACAGAAAAATTGATATTTTTATCGACATTCGCTCTAAAGATTTTGATTAAATTTTTGATTTAGACATTGTTGAACATTACAAACAGAATATCAGTTCTTGTTTTCCCATAAAAATGACTTTAAGGGTATTTTACATAAGCGGAAATATCCCATTTTGATCATATCAACGCAAATATTTCAGGTACGAAATAGCTTATCATTGTAAAGTTTAGTACTATTAAAAATAATCACATTTTACATGACATATATTTTATATAAAATTAATAGTTTCGTAGCTATAAGCAAACATGAATATATTTCTAATCAAACACTTTTTAAATTGAGATTAATTATTTTGCTCTTTGGTGGACGCAGAGGTTCCTCTTTTCTTAATGTTTATGTAGCAGTTAATATTATTTCATTTATGATATTTGGTGGAGTGTTTCTACAAAAAAATGTATTTTATTTCGTTTATTTAATCTTACGAAAGAAAGTTTGTGCTGTGCACCATACCTTTTTTTTTCACCACCTCATAACACCCACCCGAACTACACACATTTTAATTTGGCCACTAGAGTATGAATGATTACGATATTACTCGATAGACTCGTGTAGACTCACAGGGGTCCTCAACCCGTGGCAACATTTTTTACGGCCCGCTGGTTCATGAAAAATATAAAATTGTTTCAAGAGAAAAAATACAGATAAATACAGATATATTTTTTACATAATCAACTAATAAAATAAGTAAGTACTTTCCGTCATTTTAAAAACGATTATTGCTTTTTTGTATGAAGAATACAAATGTATTTTGAACCGGCGAGACAACTCTAGTAGACAAGACAAATCGCGTTACCTCTTGCTAAAATAAATCTAAAAATAGTAAAAACCAACAAAGAACACACTTCGCGTGCAGTCTTAATCCCTAGTGAGAGTCCAAGTGTCTACGAATGAGCTGGTACGATTATTTTAATATTTATTAAATCCTAATATTATCGGTACATTATTGCGGCCCGCGAGCCAACAAGAGATCGAAACCTTGGCCCGTGGATATAAAAAGGTTGAATACCCCTGGTGTAGAGAGAATAGAAAGCTATTTCACAAAACAAAAATCTCGGTACACCCATCTATCATTCGAACCCCGAACTACCCATCACCTGTAAGCCAAACTAGATGAGCTTGACTTTCAGTCTTCATATTCACCGATGCGGGTAATTGTATTATTTAAAGAGCACTTCACAAACACGCGGCTTACAGACTAACTTAACCTTGGGCAGTATACCTAATACTTCACATCCAGTCACAGTGCCTTGATATTTATTAATTGGATATCAAGATGATCCATTAATAAAATATTAAATACCTTCATCAGGATGATAATAACAATGGCGTCTCTGTGCTACAACAATCTGTAGCTCAGCTCACGGAAATATCAGCCAGTACTAATGTACCGTTTCCCAGGGAACCCCCGAATGTACTAATCGTACATCCTTTCAGTGAAGCTCTTTCCATGTCCTGATGAGTTGAGGTGATGATGATAGTGAATGTATGACGGGGTGAAGCCAATGAAGATCTTAACCTAACCCTGGTGATCATGAGAATTGTTCCCCTTTCGAGGAAAAAATCCCCCGGTACCAGCCCAGAATCAAATCCGTGACCTCTAGGTCAGCGGTCAGAGGCTTTGATAACTATACCACGAGTCCGGTTGTCATCAGGATACTCTGGCATCGAACCAGGCTCACTTATAATTGTGGTCGATCACTCTATCCACTTAGCTCCGGAGAGAGGATATTAAAGATGACCTTCCATGCATTCACCTGGAAAATTGAGGCGGTAAGAGCTATTCCGAGATGACCCGGGGAAGTCACGTGATGTGGTCCCAGCTGTGGCAATCTGAGTGTCACCCCTCCACTACTCTCCCCACCACCCTACCCCTATTTCCTTCCAGCAAAACCCTGTTCGATATGACAAGTTTACCGCTGGTCGTTGGGATAACGAGAGAAAACCACATAGCTGACTTTTTCCACGAGGGAAAAGTTGATATTTTGCGCTTGGTCGTGTCTTGATCGAGTGAATCACTCCACCTCTAGAAACTATTTCCATATTTTTTTTATATAAATATGAACGCGTGGGATATAATATTAGAGATGGCTGGAATCCGATCATTGTTACGAATCCGAATCATCGTTTTACCTACGAATCTATATTCCGAATTTGATCCTTGTAAGACATAGTAAACATAAGCTTTAATTCTACAATTTCTATTCGAAATAGAAATACAGTAGGGCGTCAATAATTCAAACTAATTGGAGATTGACCCAGTCCAGATTTTCAAAAATACAGTTACCTATGCCAAAAAATAAAGCATAGACGGGACACTTATGAAAACTCAGTGTTAAGGTAAAACATTTTCACTTTATTAAAAAACAACTAACACATTTTTTCTGTCGCTAAATATCACAAATTCTGAAGGAATATAATAAAGCAAAAATCTAACAACGAAAGTAGTCTCAGATATTTTTTTTAAACAAGGGTTGAGGTGCGATTTTTGAAGGCCATGTCTCTGGTATTGATACCACTGTGGTTATTTTGATAGGAAATATTTTTTCTTGACGATCCGGGTTATTGATAATCCGGATTTTTGACATTCGAATTATCGACTATCTACTCAAGTAGGTAACTAAGGATTATATTTTTTGATACAATATATTCACTAAAACATTTATACATTCAGTTGAGTGTGGTCAATTAATGGACTTGGCTTTGCTTGTTCTAAAATATGTTGTGCTAAACTTTGAATCGCCTTAAAGGTCGAGGATTCAAATGTTCCATTTATTATTTCTCTCCCTCTCTCTCTCTCTCTCTCTCTCTCTCTCTCTCTCTCTATATATATATATATATATTCAAAATGTGTGATCATATGCATTCATCTCAAACGGGAATCTGATATATATATACATACGTATATATACATATATATACATATATACATATATATACATATATATACATATATTACATATATATACATATATATACATATATATACATATATATACATATATATACATATATATATACATATATATACATATACATATACATATATATACATACATATACATATATATACATATATACATACATATACATATATATATATACATACATATACATATATATATATACATATATATACATATATATATACATACATACACATATATATACATATATATACATATATATATATACATATATCAGATTCCCGTTTGAGATGTGTGCATTTGATCACACATTTTGAATAGGAATGAAGAAGACAGTGTCTAGAGAAATTGCACTCGCATTTATGCGGATATATAATGGGCACAAATCTATTTAAAAAATCAGCCTTAGTATACCTGGCATGGATTTGAGCCCCAAACTCTTCGTCCCCGAAAAACCAGACTAGCGTTTGGTCACCACCGCCCACCAGTGCTGGTACATTAATTATAGTTCAAGTAAAAGTGTGTGTAAGTTATACCATTTTATCAATCAGTGGATTTAAATTACCTTCGTCGATGGTCGCAATGTATAAGACATCCCTTTTTTTTAGCAACACGTCTTTCTACCCGTTTGGGTCATGCGCTTATGTACTAATAACACTAGGAATTTTAGGGATTAGGAATGTTACATTATTAGGAAGTGTACCCGCATTTGCATGGAGGCATAGTGGAAAACCATTTTGGAAAAAAACCTCAGTACACTCAACTGAGATTTGAACCTCGATCTCCTCGTCATCGGAATTCCAGCCTACTCAAAGAGTAGCGCGTTAGACAACACAGCCACCGAAGTTGGTGACGTCACTATCAAAATAGTCTACCAGTTACGAGGAGGTCGTATGTAGACTACTGATTTTTCCCCTCGCACGTATTCTCACTCTTCCTCCATGCAAATGTGGGTACAATTTCCCTCAATTCTATCTTCATCCTCCCTACCCTATTAAGAACACATACGTATACATATATATATAAATATATATACATATACATTTATGTTACATCGCAAAAGTGAAATTGGAAATTTCATGAGTTGGGCAAATGTATGCTCATTTCGTGAACTAGCTTCTTCGCTTGTCCATTTCATGGACTGGGCAAAAACTCGCTCGGTTCATGAATTGGGTAGCGAGCGCTTGTTTATGGACTGGTTATTTCACGAACTAGACAGCTCCAATAGTTAAGCAATTAATGAACTAGACGAGATTTTGCCTGGTCCGTGAAATGTACAAACGAAGAACGGGTTTGTTCATTAAGTTAACTTAACTTTTAATCGTTTTAGAATCGAAGGCTAGGTTACCTTAGGTTGGGTTGGTTTAGTATATTATCTTAAAACGAATTTCGGTTAAGCTTGTATTAGATAGTACAATAAGTTTCAATTCATTAAAAGAGTTAATGCAATGGTTTGCCCAGTTCGTGAAAATGGTCAATAGAAGAGGACCGTTTATGAAAATGGGCAAACATTTGCCCAATTGGTTAAGTGGACAGTTTCGCTGTTGGGTTGTAACTACACATACATATATAAATATATGAAAATATTTAAAAAAATTAAAGGTTCTTAATAAATACTAATTGCATCAGTCATCTCTTGTTTACAAATGTCCCAATGATGGCTTAGAATGGTAGTTGAATAGTTTTTACCCCCACGTCACTGTGGTCTCCTAGAAGGTGAACCAAACCTAACACAACTAACATTGAGGAGCACTCACGTCTCTTTTAAAAGTTTTCTCTTTCGCCCATCCTTTTCACACCGTTTCCTCTTCGTTTACCTCTTCTCTCCCTCTTGTTTCGTTGAGGAAAACCATAGAAATGTGGTTGTCGTCCATTAAAGAAGCAGAGGTAGTGGAAAACGCATATATATATATATATATATGTTTTCAACCCTTTTGCTACCTTTCTTTTGGGGTTTCTCTTATACGTTCTTTTTTCTACAACAAACCGAAGACAAATTGCTTACCCAGGAGGATATTTTTTTATTCTTTTTATAGATTCTTTTTAGTTTCACGCAGTTCTCCTATAACCCCCTTTCCTTTGGATGGGCCATTCCCAGCTTCCCCTGACGTATATGCAAACCCCCATGTTTGCTTGTTTGCTTGGTTGAAATTTCCGTACCTCTCATTTCTGTTGACTTTTCCTGTTCTCCAGAGTGAAATGTTGGGGGGAAAAAAAACCGGTGTCTATGAATTGTCTGGTTTTAGCTTTTACTTTGAAATGTCTTTCGACTTTGTTTATTTATATTTTAGTTCATTTCATTTGAATAAGATAAAGTTGTTAGCGATGTAAAATAAATGTAGTTTCTAACAGTTTCGCAAGGAAGCTATTACTAAAATATATGATGTTGCACAAATTTTATTTATTTTAATTGAGGTATTTGACGTGTACTTTCTGAACGAAATGGTTATATCAACACATTATAATTTATTCGGTGACCTGGTGGTCTAGGGGTAAGGTGTCAGACTTCTGTGCTGGGGTCCGGGGTTCAATCCCGGATCCCGGCATAGATGTATCTGATTGCCAAACCTTTCCTTCACATCTGACAAGACTTGTATTAACCACAACTTGTAAATGTGAGGAATGCCAGGCCTCCACCGTGGTTCGGATTCCACGTTAAACTGTAGGTCCTCCATTTCATCTCACAATCACCCTACCATTTCAAATTAGCGTAAGGGCGTATAACCCGAACGGGTAGTAAGACGCGGTGCTAATAATAATAATAATAATAATAATAATAATAATAATAATATAATTTATTTAGGAGCGATAGCGAAAGAGCCAACCAATTTTGCTGGGAAAGGTATTTTCATGTCTTCCAGGGTTCATTTACATGCCACAATCGACATGCGACCGACGGCTTTAATTCCCTTCTGAAGGAAGTTGTGCAACGAATTTTATCGCTCAAGGAAAACCCATCGACCCCGGCTGGGTTTGAACCCACGAACATCGGGTCCTGAGGCGATCACTTTACCCCGAGATCACTGAGGTCAGAGATGTTTCACAAATAAATAAGATTATGTTTTTATTTTTATAGACGTAAATCATTTAAGAGTTGCTTAAAAACGACTTTTTTTAAACTTTTTTTTTTCCTCGAAAGTTTAATAGACTATATGAGAAAGTTTATACGATTGTCTCGTACCATTTATTTTGTTTCAGACCATAAATGCCCTTTGAAAAACCTAAAAGCATTCAAATCCTAGATTTTTTTATTCACTGCCTCCTATTAACTGTGCGGGCAATCCACATTTAATCTCACTAGTGGGGAAGGTAAGGTTAAGAGAAAATGTACTCTTATTTGCTTGGAAGGATAAGGGTAAACAGTTTATAAAAAAAAATCACCCCTACTACACCCAGCCGGAATTCGAGTCCTGACTTCCCCATCACCGACAAATCAAACCAAACGAGCGTCACGTCAAGCCCGCGTGCCCACCAATACTACAGGTTGGCCCACGGAAAAGTAGCCCACCTCCTATATTCAGCAGGCGCCTCACTCTGAATTGTAGTTTGATTATTATAAATGGCTTATACAGGATGTACGACGTAGACAACAAGTTCTATCAGCGTGTTCTAGACATAATTTGAAATTTAAAAGTTCATATATAGGCTACAATAGAGTTGGCTATGTGGTACCCTAATTGAGTTACAGCCACAAAACGGATGTACTTACATCTGATTAAAATACAAAATGTACAAAACTGTAATTATTTATTATTCTGTGCTAATAATAATATTACGCGTCTGGGCTACATCACTCGTAGCTCAGCAGTGGAAATATCGGCCAGTACTAATGTACTGTTGCCCAGGAGACGCCCGAATGTACTAATCGTACATCCTTTCCGTGGAGGCTTTTTCCATGTCCCGGTGAGGTGAGGGTGATAATGAGTATGAAGGTGTGGAACCGGTGGAAACACTTAAACCTAACTTAGCCTAACTAACCAAACCCTGGTGAGCGTTGGGGTTTCGGCCAAAATACCCAAGGTATCATCCGGGAATCAAACCCGAGACCTCTAAGCTTATAGCAGGGTGCACTGACCGCTATACCACAGGGCCGGTTATTCTGATGTTGATTTACAATTTGAATTCGTTTATGATATAGCATTCACCTTCATATGTACTGTTCAAAATGTCAGGGGTGGGCTGGGCTGCTGGGCCAGGGAGATATCCCGGTTAACCGGTTTGATTTAAGTTGTCCCAATTACTTTTAACTAAAATAAAGCTATTAATTCAATTGTAAATTATTGTTTTATTACATTTTGATCAAAAGTTTCAGTGAGCAATATTGGGGGTGCCAAGAATACATCATTTGTTTATATATATATATATATATATATATATGATGGAATCAAATGTAAAACCACCCAGTATGTCGTTATTTCGTGTTGTTTACAAACAATTTCTTAAGACTGTACAGTTTTTCTTTAACGATACGTAATTTTATCCTCCACATCGTGCTTACAGGCCCATACCACTATGCCACATGGCCGACCGATAAATATTCTACATTGGAGTTTGGTACTTGGGAACCAAGCGAGAATTTAAGGGGCACGTACTCCACCTTAAGTAGAACATTTGATGTTTTTTAGACTAATGGAAGTGGAAGGTGAGGGCTTTGGCGGCGACCAATGAGGTTGTATATTAATTTCTGGAGTGGAAGTACAGGATAATTACTTGTGGGGGATCAAGCAGGGCTCGAACTCAGCATGAACGAATGGACGAGTCGTGGATGGAAGGGGAAATGTTTCTCTATTCAATATATCTGTGCCCTTCCCCCTTTTTGTAATTTCTAAATTCGTGCTTGTTGGGAACTACTATTCATTATTTTCATGGATAAGAACAATCCAATTGAAAAAAAAACAAGCAAAGAAAGGAAACTCCAACATATATTCATATTATTAATTTTAATATCCTGCTGTATATTGGGCAGGTACAACAGAACACACCTATATCCTGTAATACCCTGTAACACTTGTCATTAAACAATAATTGTTCCTAGTTTGACAATTTTCACCTAGCAAAGCGCGTGGTAAGACCCGTACCATAAAACAACCCAGACTTCACTGATCTACGCTCAACATACACTCCTCATCTGACACTTCTTGTCTGTGACGTCAGTAGACACGAAGTGCCATCTACCGGAACACATTTATAATAATAACCATAGGTGTGACGTAGATGGTACTAGACAAACGTAAAAGCATTTGTTTAGCGAATACCAGCCTGTTACTAATGTTGTAAAATTCTAAATTTGCTGGTGGAGGATCATTCTACAAACTTAAATATATCAAAAATAGACTCACCGCTATTGTCTAACAATTTAGAAGCATTTTTAGCTCATGTCAGTAGAAAGTAGATGATGTTTTAAGTGAAATGAATAACGAAGCAACCATCGATAAATGTAACTTAAATGGCTTCGGTATTAAATTAACTAATGATACATATATATAACCCAATGTTCGTGGGTTCAAGGCCAAATGAGGTCGTGGATTTTTTCAGCGATAAAAATCCGTAGCATAACTTCCTTCGTATGAGAAGTAAAGCCATCAGTCCCATGTCAGTTGTGGAATGTTAAATAACCCTGTAAGATATGTGGAAATGTTGAATCATTACAGATATCTGGACTCATAGTATCGTGGCTAAATAAACGCTTTTAGCACGACGATAGGAATTAAAGAAAATCCTTGAATGTTTATTCATGGTGTTTCGGGGTGGCGACCCGTCGGAATGAATTGTTAATGTTGTCCTCACGCTGAGGTACTTTTTTTCCAAAGAGCAGTGGGTATTCAATCAATAAGGAAGCAGATACATATAATCAACAGCTTTTCAACGTGAATTCACTCAATTATTAAGTAATGTATTTTTAATAGATGTTATTCGATAAAAGCTCTTTCCATTTGCTATCTATATTGATTTGGCTGGATGGGCTGTATCTAGAAGTACAGAAAGGAGCCGTTTCAAAGTTAATTTATACTGGCTGTCTCGGCTGAAAAATTCGCCTTCTTTTAAAACATGATTTTTTAAATTGAACGTAAAGGATAGAAAGTGTCAAATGGCAAAAAGGGTGGAAATGAGAAAATTTGGTTCAAGGGCTAGAAGAGTTAAAAAGGGTAAAAAAAGAGCAAAATGGGTGAAAAATTCCAAAACGGGCAAAAAGTGCGAGAAGTACAAAAAGATTAAAAGTTTAAGAAGTGATGAAGACAATTCTAGAAAAAAGATAGTATTTATTTTTTACTTCAAACGGTCATAAAAAATGGATGAGTTTAAAAAAAAAGTATTAAGCTGTAGATTTGCACAAAAATCTAAAATCCTCTGAACTTTAGTTGGACTTCCCTACAAACTCCGTGATTCTAACAAGTAAGAAAGTTTGCTTAGTAGTTACCGTATAACAAAGTGAAAAATCCCCGATCTGTATTTAATGTTGAAAGTCCAAATGCAGGTTTTGGAATCGATAGGGCTAAATCGAATTCAAATTCTCGTAATTACTCAGATATTTTGCGGTGAAACTAGTTATATACCTTACAAAAGTTCTCTTGAGTATTATACAATTACTAGCAGAAGTACCTTGCATTGCCCTGGGTAACCACGCAATGGATTGCGCTGTTACCCAGGGCAACGTGTTTGTTTCCTTCAAACCGACTGAATTTTTTTTATTTCTTCTGACTCAGTTTTTAATTAATTTAAAAATTCTAATAAAAATTTTAAAATTCCAGTTTCAAGGTTCATATGTTCGTGCACAAGGGCTATAAATTTTTAAATTTCAGACCTCTGGGTGCAGTAAATATCGCGCAATGTCCATGACAGATACACAAACTTTTAATTTTATTAATATATAACCCACCTCGGTGGCGTAGTTAGCTAACGCGCTGGTTCCGTGTTGACTGCCGATGATAGGGAGATCGAGGTTCGAATCTCGCCCGGGTGAACTAACTGGTGTTTTTCTCTAAATGGTTTTACACTCTCCCTCCACGAAAATGCGGGTACACTTTCTCTATATTCAGCCTTCCCAATTCTTAACCGTTTAGCGTGATTAGTGCTTAAGCGTATAAACCGAACGGATAGTAAGACGTGGTGCAAAGTATAGCAGTTATTCATATAAAATAATTTTTGGGGTAGAGTGCTCGGCTTTGAACCTTCAGTTCGTGGGCTCAAAACCCAGCCGGGTTCAACGAATTTTTCTTTTAGCGATAAAACTTGGTAGGCTCAGAGACATTCTCATATGCTGATATAATTAGTCGGCTCATAAATTGTACGCTAAATACCTCAAATAAATAATATAGAAAAAAGTAGATTCATTTTCATTAAAGACAGTTGACAATTTACGTGCTGTAGCCAAAATGTAGGTTATCGTCTTTTAATCTGATTTTTCAATGACATTTTTTTGTCACTTTATTTAAACGGCTTATTAATAGCTGATATATATTCATTTTCATTTCTCTTATGAAAATAATTTTTTGAAATATAGCATTTTAAATTTAGCATCCTCTATTAAACTAAAGATTAGATATACAAATATTTCTTTTAAAAATATAACTTAAATACAGTATTCGCTTTTATTGGTAGATATGCAATTTTTCCACACTTCTAGTTGACACTCTAGGTACATTCCGCCATACCTTGGGTCCTTGTTTCCACCCTTCAATCCTGTTAGGATGAATGTTACAAATTTTCACAATGTTTAAAATTGAAATTACTCAAATCCGAATTTTATGGAAAAAACATAGTTAAACATTCTGTCTATGTTGTGTTTCAATCTTATACAAATTTGTAAATATTGATAAATTTAATCTCCATATCATTTGAGTTATACGCCTATGTACTAATTATCCTAATCTGTTTAGGATTATTAAGGTTGTATTTAGAGAAAGTGTATCAGTATTTGCGTGGAAAGAGAGTGGAAAACTATTTAGGAATAACTACCTTCAGTACACCCGACCATGATCGAGCCCCAATCTCCCGGGTTTTGGCAGTCTAGTTTATGACGAGAGTAGCGCCTTAGACCATGTGGCCACCGAAGCATGTAACTGCTGTTATCGAACGTCTATAATACAAGGGCTCCAGCATGTATTTTTTCTGGTGCAAGAGCCCCTTCAAGATAAAAAGTTAGGGAATCCCTATAGTTATTGTCGTGGAAGGGAATGAAAGATAAAAGGAGAAGTTTAGAAACCATGGGAGAAATATTTACTTAAGTTGTATAACACACGTAAACCACACACATCATATATGTACATACATGTATACATACCCCTCACATACACACACACATTTAATTACTTGTATTTATTTTCATTTGC
The DNA here is from genome assembly GCA_902151455.1 of Timema bartmani. Lineage (NCBI taxonomy): Eukaryota > Metazoa > Arthropoda > Insecta > Phasmatodea > Timematidae > Timema > Timema bartmani. Next base: position 228,163 of record CABFWB010000131.1, on the reverse strand, counting down.
TCACAAAAATATATTTTGATCCTACCATTACAATAATTATCATTATTATATTATTATGTGTTCTGTCTTACGACAGGTCCATCCCTTTTGTGAGTGAACTTAGACCACCAATGGACCCTATTCTCTGCCGCCGCCTCCTCTAGCTCCCAGAATGTTCTTCCTTACTTCATCATCCACTATTTGAATCTTCCTCCTTCCTAAGCTCAACCTTTCTTTCTATGACGTCGTGCATAAGACAGTTCCTCCTTAGGATGTGTACGATCCAGTTTACTTTGTATCGAAGAATCACATCCAAAATAGTTATGATCTCACCAACTCATTTTAGGACTTCATTTGTCACCTTGTCTGTCCACTTAATCTTCTGAATCATACAATGTAAATTTTTAGTAAAATAAAAAATTTAAAAACTTGACGAAAAGCATACTTTTTATGCAGAACTTTTATGCATAGGTAATTTGATCAAACTGAATTATAGTGGTTGAAAATATGTAGACGTATTTATAGCGACCTCCAATCATGCCTCGTTTTTCAAAATGGTATACTAAAGCTTAATTCACACATTCACTCAAAATGAGAGCATCTTCTGCTCCAGTGGAACATCAATTCACACTCTAGCATAAATGTACGTTGACACAGGATGCTTGACAACGCAAACCTGAATACAACTGTAACATATTTTACTTTTAGTTGGATTTGTATTTACAGTGCTTTTAGATTACTGTCACGGTGTTTGATTTTTAACTATCATGCTGTGTCATGACACAACTCAATATATCGATACACACGCTTTCCAATTAGTTGATTATTTCGCGTAGGCCTACTCTACAAACAACAGTTGACTTATGTCTCGATACACAGCGCATGCGAATTTATTCAGTCGGTTTTGAAATATTATTGGGTCTTCAAAGCAGATATTTTTTTTTAGCATAGCTGGCAAAATAATAACAATTTTAGCTCGAGAAGAGTGTGCAAATCTGTTGCCGCTGAAATCTTGTGATCGGCCTAAAGCTCATCACATTGACCACTGTTCTGTTCTATTTTTTCCTTTCAGAATCCTATTATAAATATATATATATGGCCTTTTTTCCTTTAAGGGTATTATTATAAACATCTGCAAGGCCTTTTTACATTCATAATACTATTATAAACATCTACAAGTCATTTATTTCTTCCAGAATCCTATTAGAATCATAAAAATAGCCTTTTTTCCTTTAAGGATATTATTGTATAAACATCTAAAGGCTTTCTTTCCTTTCATAATCCCCTTGTAAACATCTACAAGTCCCTTTTTACTTTCAGAATCCTATTATATACATCTACCAGGCCCTTTTTACTTTCAGAATCCTATTATATACATCTACAAGGGCCTTTTTACTTTCAGAATCCTATTAGAAACATCTACAAGGCCCTTTTTACGTTCAGAATCTTATTAGAAACATCTACAAGGCCCTTTTTACTTTCAGAATCCTATTATATACATCTACCAGGGCCTTTTTACTTTCAGAATCCTATTAGAAACATCTACAAGGCCCTTTTTAATTTCAGAATCTTATTAGAAACATCTACAAGGCCCTTTTTACTTTCAGAATCCTATTAGAAACATCTACAAGGCCCTTTTTAATTTCAGAATCCTATTAGAAACATCTACAAGGCCTTTTTTACTTTCAAAATCTTATTATAAACTTCTAGAAGGCCTTTTTACCTTTCAGAATTCTATTTTTAATAAATTGCTTACCCCTATTCTTTTACCTAAATGAGCCTCTTCTTAATTACACCTTCCTTATAAACCTACAAACAAAAAAAAAAGGTTTAAATATGCGAATAAACCGAAGGGTTAGTAAAACGCAGTGCACAAAATTATATACATAGCGAAAACGACGCGTTGAATAACTTTATTAAAAACAAAGATTCCTAATTAAATATTCATTAATTATAAACTGTTCTCATAGTTAGGTAAATTTTAATTTTATTCCAGAATCTGCACATTCACAAACAAAACAAGATGTAATTTATATTAAAAGGAAATGTTAAACTAAAGTAAAGGCGCTTCAGCTCACAGAATAAAATAAACGAAACGTATTAGGATCTCGGAGGATATCACACCAGAGAGGAACGGCAAAAATAAGATGAAAGTCAGTAGAATTATATATTTTATTTATTTGAGGTATTTAACGTGCACTTCCTGAACCGAATTATTATATCAGCACACGAGAATTTTCTATGAGCGAGCTCAAATGGGCCTACCAATTTTGCCGGGAAAGATATTTTCACATACCTTTCAGGTTTCTTTTAAATGCCACAGTCGACATGGGAACGACAGCTTTACTTCTCCTCCGAAGGAAGTTGCGTAACGGATTTTTATCGCTTCAAGAAAAATTTGTCCACCTCAACTGGGTTTGAACCCACGAACATTTGTTCTAGAGGCGAGCACTTTACCCAAAACCACCAAGGTCAACTAACCAGTAGAACATGGTTCACTGAAAATAGAATAATTGACCCTTATATAACTTATATTATGAAAGAGAGCTAACGCTTGTACAATTAATCGTACATAAATAGCGATCCTTAGAAAATGGAAACGATCTTCAGATTACGGCTCTCGCC
>CABFWB010000131.1:205043-216422 GCA_902151455.1 Timema bartmani | reverse complement strand
TTCAAGTGCTGTTCTTTAAACCCCCTGTGAGGTGGGAAAAGGGAAGGCCCCTGTTTCCCCCCCCCCCCCCCCAAGCACTCTTGTCTATTTACTATTTACTAAAAAAAAACCTTTTATTTCAAATATAAACTCTTTTCAACGTAGCCCTCTCTTCCTCAGAAGTGCAGAACCCAGAATAATCCTCGTGTCCCAATTAGGGGTGGTCGGTCTACAATGGTCCTTAGCCCATCTCTCGCATCCTCCCTTAGTGATTTACGGGGATTCCCTAACGCTTCCCTAGCAAGATCGACTCGACATTCTGACGTTTGAGAAGGGGTCAATAGGCAGCTTATATAGTTGGAGGGCAGAGAGTCTACAATTCTGCCCACTTCGTACTTTTACCCATGAATTCAATTTTACTCCAACCTACCGAATTCCCTGTGTTTTCCAGGTTTTACAGAAGGAATTCCCGATTTTTACAGGCAGCTTAGATTGAAGAAAAGAGCAATAATTTTTATTTTATCAAACTTTGTGTGAAGTCATGCAACTTATGTTTTTAAAAAAGGATGATTTAAGATTTATGGAGAAATACATCTTTTGTCGCTTCACATCCCTTGTTTAAGGGGTGATAAGACATGTTTGAATCAGCGTGTTTAGCTCTTCAGTTCACTTTTTCGTCCATCCAAAGACCTATTATTTTAAACTTTCAGTAAAATGTCCAAACTAAAAATTATTATTGTCTTTTTACTTGATTTTGCAATATTCTCTGTGTTTTACCAGTTTTCCAAGTACGTAATAGCTCTAATCTTTCACTTAGAGTGGAATATAACCATGGTCTCTCGATTCAGATTAGAGAATAAAAAGTTACATAATTTTTTGGCAAATTAAAAATGTTGGGCTTTTTTTTATTTTATTTTTAGCAAAACGTTTGGTTATGAATTGGTCGCCGTTTTAACTTAAATTCTTTCTAGTTCGTGGACAGGTCAAGGTGACTTACGCCGCTTAGTATTTATCCGTCTATTTTTTTGTGTCTTACTACCCATCCGTATGTAATTCCTTAATCAGGTTGGTTGGCGCTGATCCTGTGAGTAGTACGTACCCTCACCGTCAGATCAGTTACCTCTTCCAACAACCACCACAAGTAGTTTAGGAAATTCTCTGGGCTCAAGTAATAACTATCCATACTTAAAGGTGGCAGTAAATTGACTGTACCAACCATAATATAGTTTTTTTCAAATTTTAATTGTATTATTCTCAATTTCTGCGAGTTTTTTACTGAAAATTTTCCTCGTATATTTAATGTCATTTATTCAGTGGTTGTTCCTCCAGAATTCTACAGTTTATAACTTTACTGTCGGTATTGGTGAGTCAACCTCGGTGGTTTGTGGTTAAGTGCTCGCCTCAAGACACGATGATCATGGTTTCAAACCCAGCCGAAGCCGACGGATTTTTGCTGAGCGACAAACATCCGTAGTAAAACTTCTTTGTGAGGGAAAGTAAAGCCGTCGGTCCCATATCGATTTTGCCATTTAAAAGATCCCCGAAAGGTAAGTGAAAGTTCCTTTCCTACAAAATTAATAGGCTCTTTCCCGATCGCTCATAAAATTAATTCTGTTTCCCCGGACAAGTGTCGGGGGGGGGGTTTTAGCATCAGGCTGTAAAACAGGTCCACCAAAATTAATATGGCAAATTCTTGTGACTTGCAATGGATTAAAAACATTAACGGGACAAGATGTAGGAAAACAAAATTGTTGGTATTTGTGTGTGTTTTATTGTTCATTAAAATGTATTCATCCTGTTTTATTAAAATTATACTAAACCAAGCTACTCGTTCAAAATACCCATATATTCAGACCATTGAGGAATAAAGAAGGAAGAAAAAATGTGTCCGTATTTTTATTAAGTGAGAGTGAGAAACTATTTTGCAAAAACGACCCTCAACGATACTAGGTCGTCGGCAAACCAGGTAAGAAGAGATCCAATACTTTAACCAGGTTGACCACGAGTGTTATGATCTCAACGCGTGGTTGGAGGGGTGAGTTCCGTCAAGAGGGCGACCAGTCGTGCCAATAAGGCGTCGATAACGGGTTGATTTTAATTTATTTGAGGTATTAAGCGTGCAATTTATAAATCGACTGATTATATCAGCACACGAGAATTTCTCCAAGCGAGAGCGGAAATACATACCTCTTTTGCCAGGAAAGGTATTTTCACATACTTTCCAGGGATCATTTACATGCCACATTTGACCCCGGACCCACGGATCTACTTCCACTCCGAAGGAAGTTGTGTTACGGATTTTTATCGCTCAGTAAAAATCCGTCAACTCCGGCTAGATTTGAACCCACGAACATAGGGTCCTGATGTGAGCCCTTTACCCAAAGACCACCAAAATAGACTACGGATTAATTAACACAAACAAAAGTACTGTACCATCCGAGAAAAGCTGTTTTGCGACCGAGTGTACCAACATTGCACGCGCATTCAGGGCGATACGATTGCACGGTAATGCCGGTAAACAAACAAATAGAACACAAGCTTCAGATGACGTCATATCGGTAATGATGAGGGCTCTCAATGAAGCAAGCTTTCGCTACAATAACAACAGATTTGATGGATAATGTCGCAGCGTCACCGAGTTCTGTATTGGCTGTACAGTACAATTTTCATAGGAAGGGCCTGATAGCTAGAAAACTTACTAGATTTACGTTCACGTATTAATATGCAAGCTTAGGGATCTGCTGTGGTCACTTTTAGTAAATATTATCAATTCCTTTAAAAATAACTCTAAAATAGTAAAATGTCATCTTTCTTATACCACGTCTCACTATCCGTTCGGGTTATACGCTTATGTTCTAATTACAATAGTGGTTTCAGGGATGAGGAAGGTTATATTTAGAGTAAGTGTACCCGCATTTGTGTTGAGGAACACCGTTTATAAAAAACCACCCTCATTGCACCCGACTAAGATTTTAACCTCGATCTCCACGTCATCGGCAATCTAGTCTGACGCGAAGAGTAGCGCCTTAGACCATGCGGCCACCGAAGCAGGTTAAAACGTTATCAATGTTGACCACCAAAAAATCTTCGGTGGTTTAATGTTATAAGGTCTTACTCCCGCAATATACTGGACTGTCGCTGACGGGGTAATCTGGGTTCGAATCTTATTCGGATGTAATTAGGTCGTTTTCACTCTTCCTCCAAGAAAATGAGGGGATTACTTCCTCTAAACTCAACTTTTATGATCCTTAAATAAACACATATGCGTGTACATAACATTTGTACAACCCGAATGGTTAGTAAAAACATGGTGCTAATAATCAAAAAGGCCCTTTCTAATAGAATTCCATTGTAGTGTCCAAAGCCCCTGTCAAGTCAGTATCTCATGAAATGGCCCAAAAATGTATCTTGGGTGAGTTTGTGGCTTTCCCTCTCACAAAATACTTTGTAAAATTACCGTCCGGTAGACTGGGGTGTTTATTTTGATCTAGAATTAAGTTAGCTTTTAAGTCGTGTACTAATATAATTAGTCAGTTCATAAAATGTAGTGTTAAACAACCCAAATAAATAGTAATATTTTGCTTAAAAAAATATTGTTTAAGTCTTTGTTATTTAGCACCACGTGTCACATCCGTCTACCCTGAAATAAAGGGTGGCCTCCTGATTCCAAACAGTCCTGACTGAGATCATGAGATTATAGATATATGGGGATGAGTCCAGATTGCGGTCACGCCATATTGTTATGTCATCCCGCCCCTACTTTGATAATAGGGACGGCCCACGGGGGCCCAGCAGTCGTACGTTATTTCAACCTCGGCCTTAATTTAACTAAACTACATACGAGTATTTCTAGGTTAGGTTATGTTAGGTTAGGCTAGGTTGGGTTATGTTTGGTTAGGCTAGGTTGGGCTATGTCAGGTTAAGCTAGGTTGGGTTATGTCAGGTTAGGTTGTGTTAAATTATATTAGGTTAGGGTAAGCTAGGTCAGGTGGCCTGTGGGTGCTGCAAGTATCCCCTACCACCCTCACGTAGGAATTCCCGCGAGTTGCTATTTAACTTGTTTTAAATCTGGACATTGGATATTTAGGTGGCCATAACGTTTGGGGTGTGTTGGAAATTTGGACAAATTTTGCTCCACCATCAGGATACGACCAAAGAAAGCACTCTTACCTTGATCGATTTCAGTATGACCCTATTTTATAAGCTGCAACATAATGTAACCCACAAAGGCAGTCTTGCTACCTTTCAGGGTAAACGGAGTGTACTAATGTGTTTAGGAATTAGAAAGTTTTAGTATAGAGGAATTGTATTCACATTTCCGTGGGGGGAGAGCTAAAAACCATTTAGGAAAAAATAATCTAAGTACACCCAATCGGGATTCAAACCCAGATCTCCCCATCATCAGCAGACCAGTCTATTACGAGAGTGACGCCTCAGACTATTTTACCACCAAAGCGGGTAAAATGCACTTTAACTAACCCAATAAAAATTATAATTTTTTTTAGCAGCGGTTCATACTACCCTTTCGGATTATACGCCTATATACTAATTTCCCTAATGTGTTAAAGATTAGGAAGGTTTAATTTAAAGGAAGTGTAGCCAAATTTGCTTAGAGGTAGAGTGAAAAAAACACTTAAAAGAAAAACCTTCATTTCCCCTAACCGGGTTCGAACCTCGTTCTTCCCGTCTTCTGCAATCTTAGTTAACACGAGAATAGAGCGTTAGACCATGTGGCTACCGAAGCGGGTATAATCTCTTAGATTTTCGTAACCCCTTGTATTTAACCTAAGATAAGGGGGAAAGGGGTTTCATATTGCATAATGCAATGGCGTTGTTGTCTCCCTGTTTCAATATGTAATGAAGCTCGTCTTACATGCGGAAAGAAGGTACGTGTAAGTTACAACCAAGAAACGGGAACAACGACTAATTTAAATTGCAAAATTGAATTAAAATACATTTGAATATACTCGCGTCCCCCAACAGTTTAGTTCTTACAAACCCCTTTACCCTCCACCCCAACCCCACCTCCCCNCCCCTTCCCCCCCCCCCCAACCCCCCCCCCCCCCCCCCCCCCAACCCATCAACCCAAACCCACTTTTTGAACTTCTTGATAAACCAGAAAGTTCGGGAAATCGATTTGAAAAGTTTTATAGAAAAAACTCGATTTGACACGGAAACGTTTTAAAAGTTGTATTTAACAAAACATTTCAGGGTTCGAAACTTGGGCATGTGTTGGTTCTTACTCGTATAATTTTCACTGTGATATTTCGCCTCCTTTATACACATTAATGCGAGTGCATTTCTTTCAAATTATCCTTCTCAACCTGACTTTTTAGAATAACTTACATGTAACTCTTGTGTTAGTTCCACATAAATTAAACAATAGCCCCAATAAATTCGAGAAGTCTAAGATATTTAACGTGCATTTTTTGAACCGATTGATATATATCACACGACTTACAAACCAACGTAATTCTAGAACAGACACGCACTCAGTCCCGCAGCTGTTAAAGGATAAGCCACAATTTCACTAATGATGTGTGTGTTTTTTAAGGCTATACCGTAAATTGAATCCAGGATCATTATTTCAAGAGGCAAACACGCTACCGACAGAGCTAAGCTATCAAACTTTAATCCAAAATGTATTTAATAAAGTGTACAGCGGTGCCTGAACTTAACCGTGGCTTAATGACCCTTATCACTTCTGTGGAACTTTTTGGAATAGAAAAGCCTCCTGCCTCTTCACAGATTACTCATAAAACCGCACAATACATGTACAGACAATTTTGCCAAAATTTTATTATTATTATAATTATAATTATATTTATAATTATCATTATCATTATAATTATAATTATATTTATAATTATCATTATCATTATCATTATCATTATCATCATCATCATCATCATCGTTATTATTATTATTATTATTATTATTATTATTATTATTATTATTATTTAGCAACGCGTCTTATTACCCGTTCGGGTTATACGCTTAAGTACTAATTACGTTAATGGATTAGGAATTGGGAAGGTTGAATTTAGAGGAAGTGAACCCGCATTTGCGTGGAGGGAGAGTGGGAAACCATTTAGGAAAAACCACCCCCAGTTCACCCAACCGAGATTCGAACCTCGATCTCCCCGTCCTCGGCAGTAGAGCTCAACACGACTAGCACGTTAGCCAACTACGCCACCGAGGCGGGTGCCAAAATTATAAATACGGACTTTACCAAAATATAAATTAATGTATTTTTAATAACCCATAATGTAGTGAACGGTTTTTTATTCAAAAAATATCAATTTCAATGTGTTATATATTTATCATACAGGAACACTTAAAAAAAAAAAAGAACATGATATATACATTATTAAATATTTGCCAGAAACAGATTTTTCACTTTTCCTCTAGTTTGTTCTCCATGGATATGTTCATTTTTAAATTCAACTGTAGATATGTACTGTGAAAACGTGCTTAACAATATTTATATCAGCATGTAATATCAATTATAAGCTCTCTTCAGTAGCCTCGTAGTCTAAAGCGCTACTTTGGCAATATACTAGAGACTGCCAATGACAAGAAGATCGTGTTTCGATGCCGGTCAGGTGTATTGAGGTGGGTGTTTTTTCCTAAATAGTTTTCCCCACTTCCTCTCTAGGCAAATGTGGGTACACTTCCTCTAAATTCAACCTTCCTCATCCCTAAACCATTAGCGTAAATAGTACATAAGAGTACAACCTGAATGTGTAGTAAAACGCGGTGCTAAAAAAATATGGATTATAAAATCTAATAGAAAATTACTTAAGAATGGAGTTATACCAACGAAACAACGCAAAAGTTAATGAAACACTTCATTTTATTATTCTGTAGGAATACAATTTGAGCTTGAGAGTATTTCATTTATAAACGAGAAGAGATATAATTGACATAAAACTCGAAAAGCAACACCAAGCACCTCAAAAGGCCATCCATCCCTGGGTGGCCTATAACCTTGAAAAGCTATTATTTTATTATACTTACCAAGATACGTAGGTTTTTGTTCTCCACAGCAGGAAATCAAGTTGAAATAAATATGCTCTATTTTTGTCATATTTTATTACAATTTCGTTTTAACGCCAAGGTCTTAATATATAGTTTTTATTTATTTATTTGAGGTATTTAGCGTGCACTTTCTGAACCGACTGATTATATCAACACAAGAGAATTTCTATGAAAGAGAAAGAATGGGCTTAACAATTTTGCCGGGAAAGATATTTTAACATACCTTCCAGGGTTTTTTTTTACATGCCACAATCGACATGCTACCAACGGCTTTACTTCCCCTCCGAAAGAAGTTGTACTAGGGATTTTTATCGTTCAAGAAAAATCCATGGATAAGTTCCGAATATATTTATTTGAAAATATTCTAATCGAACTCGACATTTCAAATACAAATAGAGCTGAGAGTCACATTCAAAGGAATTTAATTCTAAACTCGAATCCTAAAAGTAAGACTTTTAAATAATAAATTTTTCCATATAAATTAATAATGATCCATTATTTAAACATAATAGACAATTTATCTTGAACGTGTTTTTTATGGTATTAATTTTTTTACAGTTTTTACTTTAAAAATATGAGCATAATTTTCTATTTGTTTTGAAAAAAAAAACACATTAAAATGTTTTCTATTATTATCTAAATTGAATATTTTATAAGTTATATAACTTATATTATAATTGGGATTGTTTTGAGCTAATAGCTAAGAGTAGTTTACGATTTAAATTGAAGATCTTGGATTCGGCAAAAGCTTACATATTAAAGAGCCAACAACTTTATCATTTCTTGTGAATACATAAAGATAATCAAAAAGCGTAAAGATGAAGCAGCCTACTCTTATATGCAACGATTGTGTGAATTTAGTATGCACCACAACTAGACAGAATTTTATAAGGTTTATCTGTCAAAAGTGTCTACTCCTAGTGATGATAAATGAGTATTTTCCCACAAATCTACTATCAATATATATTTTTATGTTTCAATTTCATCAATATTTAAGTTCTAGCTTGTCCAAACGTTATTCGTGACAAGTTACGATATGACAAAGAACATAAAAGATCTTGGTTACATTTATGTCACAGTTATTGATTTACCTGAGTCAACTATTTCCGTTATAAATGTATATTTAATGAGGGATTCCAAGGGTAGGCCTACTTTGTAAAAATACTGTTATATAAGACAAGACAAATCCTGACACTTTAAAAACTTTATGATGCGTTTGTTTGTTCATATTAGAGCTGTGGGTTCGAATCTCTTTAGGGTCAAATGTTATGAATGTGAAATTGTGTTTTCGACGTACATCAGAAAGCTTTTGTCTACTAAAACATTATTTAATTTTAATTTGTCTGACTTTTTAAAGAAATGGGTATTTGATATAAGCTATTATATTTTCAAAAGATTTCGCCCTAATACAACAACAAAGTATATTGAAAAAAATATTTCAAAGTTTGTTTTTTCACCACTTTTTATTAATCGTATAGGCTATTCACGTATTTACACAAGGATAAAAAATATTACGGAGGAAAAATGTAGAGGAAATGTACCCAAATTTCCGTGGAGTGAGAGTAAATATACCCGAATTTGTGTAGAGAAATGGTGGGAAATATTTTAGGATAAAGCAACTCGGAATATTTAGCCTTTCTATTGGTATTTTTAAAACAAGACTGGACGAGACCGATGCCTTTATCCACATGCCCATCGATGCGGATATTTTCTCATTAATTTTTTACTTGGGTATACATTCGCTTACAATAAAACATGATATATTATTAGAGACCAGTGCTTCGAAAATACGCTTTCTTTAGAAAGAAAATTATTTGAAATGAATTTTGTTCTGCAGTAAAAATAAATTACCTTGAAACTAATTTACTTTTTTATAAGAGTTTGAGTGGGATGGTTATGAGGAAGGGGGGAAAGTTGAACTTCTTTTAATGTGCCTTTTAAGTTCACCTTGTTTATGTAAATCAAAAAGAAGTGTTTTAATGTCCTTTAAAACAAGGATGCTCATTTTGATGGATATGATAAGCTACTTAGGACCAAACTTTAATATTTTGATTTTATTTATTTAACGTGAACTTTTTGAGCCGACTGATCATAATAGCCACAAAAACTACAAATTAATTCCACTCTAGAACAACACTCAGTCCTTCGGCCATTAATCCATCATTGAAAAGAGAAAGCGCCCTAATTTTGCCAACATTAATTTTTTTGACCATACCAGGAATCGAACCCGTAAGTATACGAACTACCAACCGAAATAAGATTTAAGACAAAAAACTTTAAAGAGATTCGAAGTTGGGATACCTAAACATAGAAATTGTATATTTATTTTATTTTTTATCACCGCGGTTTACTATTTGTTCAGGTTATACGTATAATCGATTACTCTAATGAGGTAGGATTGAGGAAGGAAGCATCTTAGAAGAAATTTAACCACATTTGCATAGAAAGAAAGTGGGAAAACACTTAGGGAAAACATTTAGGAAGAACCACTATCAGTAGACCCAACTGGGATTCGATCCCCCACTTTCCCCGTCTTAAGCCAAGCAGTCTAAAACGAGAATGACGCCTTAGACCATTCGGCTACTGAAGCGGGTGAGTTATATCAGCGAAAATTGGTCAGATGTTCTAAGCCGTCGGACTCACAATATTCGATTATGTCGAGGTCGAGGTCGAGGTCGAGGTCGAGGTTTTAATATTTACCTGGTGTGCGGAAGTGGTTTTAAATAAAATACATTTTGACAGGTACGAGTCAGGTTTTCCCCCAGAAGTTCTGTCGCAGATTGATTTTTGGCGAGGATAGTGAAAGTTCCAGATCCCGGTGTGTCAAGTAATCCCGGAGTATTATGGTAGCTTACTGAGTTCAATGGCAATGTGACCACTGTAGAGGAAAGGAGGCACCGGTCTATGGGCCCCACGCCGAATAGGGGCCCCGCGACAGCGGATCAAAATAATATTGATTTGATCTTGAAAGAAAATTACAATCAAGATTTCTTAAATTGTTTCCAAAATATAAAAAAAATTAATCAACTCAAATAAATTAATAATAAGTAATTTTACAGTTTTTATGGCATTACATTTTTTTGGTCAAAATAAATCAAATATTTCTCCAGTAGCTACATAAAGTTTAGTTTTCTGCACATGCTAATATCAACAGATCTTGAATATCTGTCAAGGGTGTCCTGGAATTTTGTCAAAACTTTTTCTCTTTATTTAAAAAGTTTTGACAAAATTTCAAGAGATCCTTGACAGATATCCAAGATCTGTTGATATTAGCACGTGCAGAAAACTAAACTCTATGTTGCTACTGGAGAAACATTTGATTTATTTTGGCCAAAACATTTCAATTATATAAAAACTGTGAAAATACTTTCGCTCCCTTCGGCCGCACCTTAAAGACGTTATAGAGAAAATACTCTATTACTATAATATACCCATTAAAAACTTAAAGCAAGACTACGAGAAGAAGGCAAATGAGAAAATCAATGCGCAATACACTGATGAAAGCAGGCGTGTGCGCGTAAGAAAAATACATCACGACGATGGTGATGCGGAAGAGGCTGTGCTTTGAGGATGAGAAAAGTTCAAGATTGAAACTTACCTACCAATATTGGATAAGTTATGTGCAGAGCTTTCCCGTCGTATGGAAGCATATAACAAAGTTCATTCTCTATTTGGGTTACTCATTGAGTTCCCATCAAACACAGACGCCGAAATTAAAGAAGCTGCTCAAAGATTTAGAGATAACCAGCATGAAGATATCGAGTTGGAGTTTGCAGATGAGATGGTTCATTTCAAGCATTTCATATCATATCACAGAAGATTTAAAAGCTGACGAGACAGTGCCAGCATTGAGATCTTACAAACTCATTTTTGAAAATATGGTGCAATCAACGTTCCCAAATGTAACGACAGTGTTAAGAACGTATAGGTGCCTCATGATCACGAACGTTACTGGTGAACGAACCTTTTCGAAATTAAAACTGCTTAAAAACTGTCATCAATCTTCATTGACACAAGAACGACTGAACTCACTTGCCATCATGGCCACCGAATACGACGTCTTGCAAAAGATAGACTTCCAAGATATCCTTAAAGATTTCATCACAAAAAAATTTGAGGAAAGTCACTGTTTAAAACTTTCTTTGTTTATTTATAATTAAATTTTCTTTCTTTTTGTTTAGTAATACTGTGTAATATTGTTTAATAATATTAATAATTATTGTTTAATAACATAATATGTTCATTTGTTTAATTGGCTTAACATTTATAATTGTTAATGTTTGTTTTGTGTAGTAATATTGGTTTGTTAAAATTGTTGGCTGGTAAATTTAAAAACATTTTAGGAGACAATTTGTTAGT
>CABFWB010000131.1:144192-197889 GCA_902151455.1 Timema bartmani | reverse complement strand
CTGTTTGGAGTGAATTTATTCATGGACTACACAAAAACGTACTATAACCTATTTTTGGTGTTTCCAACAGTGAAGTTTACACGGGAGTCATTTTAAAGGCTCTCAGGTGGAAAACGCTCTTAAAATTGTACAACGTGACGTCAGGGGGGTCTTCACTGAAGTGCGTGGGCATTTGACGTTTGACCGGTCCCATTTGAACCGGGCACTTCGTTGAATTATTCAGAACCCCACCCTACTTATATATCCTGTCACTGTCTGGCTTGGGAGTAGCAAGAAGGCTTAGTTTTTTTTTAAAGTAGATCTGTCTCTACATTATCCAAGTGAGTTATGCAAATTTATTTTTTAAATATATTCCTCGTACGTACAGAATATTAGCATCTGAAACCTTGTATCAGTCCGTAGTGATACTGCCTGAAGAGAAAAAGGTCAAGGGGTTGATTCTCGTCATGGCAAGCAAATGAATCATTGGTGAAATTAGGGTTTCCTCTTTCAAAGTGAGGATTTAACACCTAGAGGACTGAATGTTGTGTTGGTTAAGCTAGTTTTTATGTCTTGTATTGATATAATTAGTTGTTCAGAAAGTTTACGTCAAACACCACCAATTAAGTAAAGGGAGAAGAACTGAAAAGACCAAAATTACATGAACTGTTTAAAAAAAAAAAGTTCACGAAAAAGAAACCCAAGAATTTGTAGGTTGATCCTTGAGATAAGAGCTCACTGGAGCTCCAAAATAAAATGTAGCAATAGTCTATGACATTTTAATGTTCGTGAGACGGACTATACCTATAAAATCGTCTACACACAATAAACCAGATATATCCGTGTTGACGTTGCTCGTAACATGATTGGCTGACAGGAACACGTGGTACGCTTAATTTAACGTTCACGTAATTAAATTTTCTCCCCTGGACTAATCTTCCGTTAAGTGAACGTTAAGTTGATCGTGATCCCGGCATTACGTACAAAACTAAGAGTGTGTACCCTTCGTCTACCCCAAGAAGGTAACAAGCTTATTTAGCTTATCTTCCACGGTTTACTGTTTCAGCTTCTCGTTAATGTAATACACTAACCAACTATATAAAACATTATTATAATTATTTAATTTTCAAAGAAAGACTTGCAAATGACCTGGGTGTGGGAGATAGGTCGTGAAATTAAGGAATGTGAGATTGTGAGGGAGTCCTCCCCCTCTAAAAGCGACTCTCGACCATACAACTGCCCGGTTTGATCCTAAACGTTTCCTAAAATAAATGAGTATTTGGTCGTTAGTTAGTTTTGTTACTAAGATACTATATTTTTGTTTATATAGTTGGAAATGGGAAAGGGGTTTATGTTGGCTGGACTGTCATAGCTTTAGTTGGATCTAAACTTTTATTTTATTTCTTTATTATTACTATGAGCCAAAAAAAAAAGATAAAATAAAATGGTTTCTTTTCAATCTTACATTGTCATTACTATTTAAAAAATGGAGTGCCTTATTTAAGAAAAGCTGCGAACCCATGATTTAATGGTTATTAAAAAAGCTTACTTAGTAACCGTTTGTTTACTCCCGTTGCTAGGAAGTCTGTTCAGAACCCAGAGGTTATAGGCCTACGTTACGCTTTTGTAGTCAAAAGTAAGGGTCTGAAACTCCCGAAACACCCTTACCATCACCCCCACCCCACCCCTCGCTTCCAATCCCACCTACGTCACAATATACTCTTCATTATTTCCAAACATTGGAGAGCCAATTTTCATAATACAATTCCCCTTTTACGAGCAACCTAACATCTTNTTTTTTTTTTTCTTTATTTGACACATTTGGCCGTAAGGTTTTTGAGGCCACTATAAGCATCGTATTGTAATTTTCGGCCACCGAATATAGTGAAGTGGAGCAAGCGGCCGCCATAAACATGGCCAGGTGTATAATCGTAAAGAGTATAATCGTAGGGCGAATTTATAGGAACTAAAAATGAAAAAAAAAGCAGGAAAATCGGTAATAAAAAGAGCCAAAATAGGCATCTAAATATGCATTTCAAAGTAAAAATAGGCACAAAAATATTCGATAAAATCCATCTTATTTAATACTACACTCCAGCATTTTATCTTCCATAAACGCACATTAATTACTTTTGCAGTTAATTAGAAAATACTTCAAGATTTTCATATGTAGATTTAGTTCTGTTGTTTGACAAAAACTTTTTTTTATGTTTCGAGAAGATTCTCTCGACTTTATAAGAAGTCATTGGTCAAAACTTCAAACAAACTAGCTCACGAGATTCAAGCTCGAATTCTGGGAGGGATGTGGTTTGTCCTTCTATGATGTGTGCAATATTTTCCATCGCTTTCCAGCCAGAGTTTCACTGCAATATTTGTAGAAACTGTTTATCGGTGATGGCTGTACCAACTGAGCCAAAGAGGCCTGCTTCAGGTCTCCCTCTATTCTTCGCGTGATGCTCACAGCTTCCACAAGAGGCAAGTCATTCGCCTCTAAATTTGTGATCACCCAGGAAGATTCCAAGAATCCACTGCCTAAATAATGCACTTTTACACGGTCTATCCTTTCGCACGTTCAATTAACGATAACGGCACTCTGATCAATTCACTGTAACAAACAGCTGTTTCCAAAGATACAACCACTGACTGAACTGGCACCACAATGCACCAGAAGAAACTCTTCGTCGCCGATCTTTGATGTCTAAGCCCATCAGATCACCGGACTTAGGCGTTGTTTCTACCTACTTGGAACATCCAATGGAAGTAGACTTTGTACGAATGACAGGCATGCTATTGGAAGGGAGACGGTAAGCCTGAGGATGAAAGGCGGCAAGGTCGCCAGTGGGTGAAACACAAGGGGTGCCGGTGAAATAGGGAATGTGAGAACAGACTTACTGGATAAGCTAAATATTGGTATGCAAGGCATTCTAAGATAGTTTCCCAGAACTTAGCAAATAAAAAACAACAGAAAGAGATTAAAGGAATTTTTAGGCTCTTATTTGTAGCCTACAATAAGCACTAGCATACGAAACAGGAATTTATATGCATTATAGAATGATCACATTATCATCGCAATCCCCTAAAATATATGTACACAAACAGTATTTAAAAGCCTACCTTTAAAGACAAAAAAAAAAGCACTTAGGGTAAAATTTGCCCCTTGAATACAGCGCAGCCAAGTCTACAAAACCTACTCACTTGCACGCAAGGTATTGGGCAGACAGAGTATGACCACTTAACCCACAGTCACAAGTCCCACTGGCCGCAAAACCCACGCCCTTAGGTCCCATCGGCCGCAAAACCTCCAGTTTCTGAATGAAAAACTTATGTTCTGTAAGTCCCACAGGGCACACAAGCTACAGCCGCAACTATCTTGCTGAAAAACCCAAGTCCACAAGTCCCACAGCAACAATTCTTTGACTGCAAAACCCACGTCCGCAAGTCCGACAGCCACAAGTCTCTGGCTCCAAAACCCACAGGCCTCCAGACCCACAGCCACAAATCTCTAGCTGCAAAACCCAAGTCCAAAAAATCCTACTGGCCCCGAGATCCACAGACGCAAGTCCCACTGACCAAAAATCCCACGCCCGAAAGTATTACTGATCACTAAATCCCCCCCCAGAAAAACTCACGGCCGTTAAACCCACGCCGGCCTTACTACCTGTCCGTACTATCTGCTCATTAACACTAGGTAGGTAAAGAGGAAAAAGTTAGGAATTGAAGTTTACCTGAAATTGCGTACAGGGAGCGTGGGAAGTTGTTAAGGAAAAACACCTCAATACCTGGCTGGGATTCGTTACCCGATCTCCCCATTACTACAAACCGGAGACAGACGCCTTAATCCCCGTGACCACTGGTGTACGTAATAAATAACAAACTAAATCTATTTAAATGTAGCTCAGTAAAAACAGCCTAGCTCTCTAAACGTTGGCGATACTTTAAAAGTCAATTGTTTCACCTCCAAATTTGTAGCTGCCATAATTTCACTCCTCTTTTATATTTTGATAAACCTTCCACCAAGCATATTACACGTCTCTTGCAGCGTGGAAGAATGTTGTAGAAAAAAAGGGGGGGGGGGGAAGAAGAGAAGGGGGAAAAAAAGGACACTGTTAGTTGGAAACGAACTCTAGAAACTCGTAATTCAAGCTCGTTCTATCGGAATCCATTACCGAAGCCTGTTGAGTCGGTGGGCACCTAAAAGAGACGCCATACTAAAAGAGGGTGGATACGCTACGAAAGAAATGGAACAAGTCGAGTTCATTTAAAGACGGAGACGAACAAGAAGTGTCTTATTTTATTCGAAATATGAAAAGTACATTCTTTTCCTAAAAAAATAGGAATCACTGCTATCATTTTCATATAGGCTACCTCCTTCAGTTTTTTTTAAAAAGAGGATCATCCCCTTCGGTGGCAGCGTGGTCTAACGCGATTCTCTCTCAGTAGACTAGACTGCCGATGACGGGGAGATTGAGTTGAGGTTCGAATTTGGGTCGAGTGTACTGAGGTTGATTTTTTCCAAAATGGTTTTCCGCTCTCCTTCTACTCAAATGCGGGTACACGTCCTGTAAATATAGCCTTTCTCATGCCTAAAATCATTAGCGTAATTAATACATGAGCGTTTGATTCGAACGGGCAGTAAGACGCAGCGCTAAGAAAAACTTCTCAAACCCTGGGAGTTGAGATCATTATCTCAACAGGTCAAGGCTCTACATGGGCGGTCGTATGTTCTAAGGCGGGGGTTCTTAACCGAGGATATTCATACCCTTTGGGGGTATGAGAACGAAATAATGAGGGTACGGGACTCGATCTCTGAACAGCAAAATAATCACTAGTTGGAGAGAGCTTGTGTATTGTAATTTGCCGTTTTTCTATAAATAAATATAATAAAATCATTATGATTTTCTTTCTGCTGTTCCGTTCCTAACTATCCATATGTAAAGTAGGACCAAGCTATTTACTTTGGCACCACGTCTTACTACCCGTTCGAGCTATTCGCTTATGTACCAATTCCGCTAATTATTTTAGGGATGAGGAAGGTTATACTTAGAGGAAGTGTATCCTCATTTGTGTGAAGGTAGAGTGGAAAACTATGTTGGAAAAATTACCCTCAGTACACCCGACCAAGATATGAACCTTGATCTCCCCGTCAACGGCAGTCTAGTCTATTGCGAGAGTATTGTTTCAGACCATAATGCCATCAAAGCGGGTACCAAGCTATTGACCTCTTTTGAAGTCTTACTGATACCTAATAGGACTGGTGATGATAATTTTCACAGTATAACTAAGGGGTATGGGTACATATTGGTTATCTGGTGTCTATAGTCCCTGGTCTAAGGTCTATTGCAATAAATTTGATTGAAGATGACGGGGAGGTCAGCGTTTGAATCATGGTTAGGTGTAATGAGGTTTTTTATAAATGTTTTCCCAATTCTCTTCACAAAAGTGGGTTTATATCTGCTAAAGTCTACCTTCACTATCCTTACCCCATTAGTGTAGTTAAATATGATATGGATAGTATGACATAATGAAAAAAAAGCCAAGGTGGTAAAAAGGGGGGTTAATTACTTTGAAACAATAATAGGAGTTAACTTTAATTGATACGTAATTATTCACTAGCTAAATAAAAGCAAACCACATATTACACTTTTTTCCCTTTTTGTAGCTAATGTAATTTGAGCTCCACTGGATGTCAGGCAAAACCCTGCACGTTGTATATCACTTTCCTCAGCATGGATCGTCTAATTGTTTCCGCCCCACTCTGTATTATGCTATCCAAGATAGTCCCTATTTATGTTCCTTTCATAACTATTTGTCTTAAGCGGAACACAAGATGCACTTACAAGAACGAACCAAGACGATTTATAGCCATTGGCTCAAATGGTTGTCAAAATATTATTAACTTCAAAAAAAGATAATAACACGTTGAGTAAAGTTCTATTCAATGCTGTTTTTTTTCCTTCGTTCTTAGGTGACTTGGTGGTCTAGGGGTAAGGTCTTCTGTGCTGTGGGTCCGGGGTTCAATCCTCGGTCCCGGTCACAGATTTATCTGATTGCCAAACCCTTCTTTCACCTCTGACAAGACGTGTATTAATCACAACTTGTGAATGTGTGGAATTCGAGGCCTCCACCGTGGTTCGGATTCCGTGTTAAACTGTAGGTCCTTAATTTAAGCAGCTCACAATCACCCTACCATTACACATTAGAGCAAGTGCGTATAACTCGAACTGGTAGTAAGACGCGGTGCTAATAATAATAATTTCATTGTGGCGTGCCATTTGGTGGCATCCCTGTCGTAAAGCAACCTTCCCTCGTTACCCGCATCATTCACCACGTACCATTTTAAAACACGTAAAGATGCGCCCTCACTGTTGCTAAACGAACTAACTTAGAAACTAACCTTCTCTTTGTAATTACTTCTCTTAGCTCGGTCAAAGGCCAACGCATAGAGTGAATACTCAAGGCGTCGTTCCATCTATACTTTTTTTTTTGGTCATACACTTTTACTCTGTGCTTTAATCATAATTTTATATTATCCCTATTTGTCTTTTGTTTCTGATCGAGATATTTAACGTTTACTTTCTTAGTCAAACATTCTAAATCAGTTCTAGACTTCCAAACTAACTTAATTTAGGGCATTATATACACAATCAGACCCAGTGTTTAGATTTAAAAAATTGGATAATAGGGCGAACCTGAATATATATTTATTTTCCCACCATGTCTTGGTACCCCTTCAAGATAAATATATATATATGTATATATTATGATAATAAGGTATGAATGAATAAATAAACATCTGGAGGAAATTTATCTGCATTTTCTCGGAGGGAAAGTGAAAACGGATCCGGACAACTGGGCGTCGCCAACTGGGCGCCATCAACTAGGTGCGGCCTTAAAATTGTGTTTTAATTGTAAAAAAAAATTATGACGGGTTAGGTCAAATATTTTCATGTTTTTTTAAAAAATATCAAGTAGTCTTCTTATAAATACAAACAAATTAATGTTCCTCTGTTATGATTTTTTTAAACTCTAAAATGGAATATTTACGTAAAAAATATCATTATGGTTTTACACTGGCGCCCAGTTAGTTGTCTTAGCGGCCAATCTTGCCACCACCCTGTTGTCCTAGACCGAAGTGAAAACCCGTTAAGGGAATAAAGTTGATACACTCTACCAAAATTCTCACTCGCATCTCACCATCGCTAGCAATACAGTTCAATTTCCAATGCGAGATTGACGCTTTAAACCACATGACCACAGATGCAAATGGCAACGGAGTCGAAGCACCCATAAAATGGCTACAATAACAATATATGTCTGTTAAAGTTAGGGATGTAAAAAAGACCCAGAATTATTATTATTTACTTTGGAAACCGTCGTTCCGTTTGGGAGGTCACGTTATATTCGTTAGTGTGCACATTCAAATAATAGCTTCGCCTTTATCTCTGTGGTCAGAAACCGCTACGATGAACAGTTANCCCAAATTCCCCCCTCCAACTCACTTTACTCCAATTTGTTGTCCAGTCGATCTAGTCAGTGAAAAAATAAAAATTTCGGAAAAAAAGAGAGCATTGCGCAGAATGTCTCGTCTACATGTCCATATATGACGATACAGTGAAACATACAGCGCTTTCTTAATGAAAAGAAACTTATCCGACAGTTTGGAAAGTTTATACATCCTCTATAATTTATTCATAATACCCAAACCATACATTTTTATGATATTTTCTTTACAGTTGATGTCTCTTTTGACAACCATATATATATACTATGGAGTATGTAGGTAAGAGACCAAGGAAGAGATGGAAGGAAGAGATAGCAGCATGTGTACAAGTTAGAAGAGGAGAATGGAAGAGAGTGCAGGAGGAAGAGTGATGGAAGGATAGAGGCAAAGGTAGGCATTTTACTAAACGGACCTAGCCACACCTGGAAAGTTCATGATGATGATGATGATGATGATCTATAGTGAACTTTCGACATAATCTACATTTATATCGTGTTTGTTCCAAAATATTATTAAATTTCACAGCGTCTTATAACCATTTCAGCTATATCCTCGTAATTATAATAATATGTTAAGGATGAGGAAGGCTGTATTTAAAGGAAGTGTACCCACATTTGTTTGGAGGTAGAGAGGAGAACTGTTTAGAAAAATTACCCTCAGTACATCTGACCTAGTTTCGGATCCCGATATACCCGTAATAGGTAGTTCATTATATTGTGATAAATGACTTTAGACCATTCGATCTTGGAGGTTGGATAATTTTATTACTATTTTTTTTATCACCTCGTCATATTACTTTTTCAGGCTATACGCACTTATGATAATTATTCTAATTAGGTAAGGTTGAGGAAGGACACATTCTAGAGGTAATATACTAGCATTTGCATGGAAGGAGAGTGGAAAACCATTTAGGAAAACCACCCTCAGTAGATCCGACTGGGAATCGAACCCCGATCTTCCAGTCATCAGTGGGCCAGTCCAACACGAGGGTGGCGCCTTAGACAATTCAGTCACTGAAGCGAGTTATTATTAATTTATTAGGCATTGCATAAAGGATATAAATTGAAGGTTTGTTTATATACCTTTTCATCCATGTTAGGAAAAGTTAGAACGTACGTATTTACAAGCCTTAAGAATAGTTTAAGAAACCATAAGCACCGAACTAAAATCTTTGGGGATATTTAACCCGTTCTTTTGATAAATAATATTGATACCATTAATAAATAATAATCATACATAGTTAAATGTTTTCAATGACGACAGCAAAAAATGTTTTTTCCCTAAAAAATTATTCCTCTCGGAATATTGTTATAGATTAGGTTAGATTCTACACACGACAAAGTTTATGGGCCTCAAGCTACACTAAAATATTTTAATTGACCTCAAATCCCACGAAAAAAGACCTTCCCACAAGCCTAATGGCCGCAAGTCCCACGGAGCCTACCAGGTGGAGAGCAGAGTTCTGGTGTCGTACGTGGGGTTTCGCTAAGCCTTGATGAGTGGTTAAATAAAACGTGTAATGGTTTGACTTGAGGCAAATCTCCAAATTTCACGAAATTCATAATTAGCACTATTAACCAACTTAAACTATGTAGTGAGCTATGGTTGATGACATTTGTCACAATACATTCACTTCCCTCCATTTTTCTCTGTAAAAAAACACAAAATCGTTAACACTTTCAAAGTAATGCCTGAGGAAAGAATGGCGATAGGAACCCATCAAAATAACAAGCTCGCCATTCAATAGAGCATCTGTACACTTTGTTTTTACAAGCAGTTGATACACGGATGGCGTCATGAGAGCTTATAAAAGTATTCGTAAAGTTCTCCGAAAACCTTGTAGCCACCTCATAGCCACCAGCTTAGATCTCTCTCTCTCTCTCTCTCTCTCACACACACACACACACACACACACACACAGACACACATATTTAACATATACAGGCTGTTTGGAAACTCAACGCCCAAACTGCACATATAGAAACTAGTACAAAATCCCTATACACTTAAATTCTGCAAACTATGCTAATCCCATTAAATTGTGTCCAAAGTTTTGTCGTACAACGCCGGGAGAGCAAAGCTGTGCAAGCATGCGTGTATCACAGCTTACATAAGAGTTAGGCGCGCAGCACTGCACACCTCGCCAAATTGGAGGACGGCCGCAGAAGATACCAAAATTAATAGTAAACAACACACCAGTCGATAAAGAAATGGGAATACGTTCTGATGGTCATCATTAACGAGCCTATATCACAGAAAGTGCTTGCCATTATTATATGTGCAGTGCCACACGCCTAACTTTTATGCAACATGTTGCACAGCTTTGCTCTTCCGGCGCTGTATGCCAAAACTTTGGACACAATTTAATGGGATTAGCATAGTTTGTAGGATGTAAGGGTAGAGGAATGTTGTATTATTTTTGGTTCAAACCAACTATATGTGAGTTTCCAAACACACTGTATATAATATATTATATACATCATAATAATTATATTATATACCATATCACACACATATATATGTATATCGAATGTATAGGCCTATATATCACTTATATAGGCATATCTTCACACACACATATATATCACATGTATATATTATACATATAACTGCTTTCCTAACTCGTGAACACTAGTAGGATTTTGGTATGAGCAAACTTTTTAAAAAAAAATAGAAACTTTTTGTGGTCAACATTCCTAACATGTTACTTAAAAAATTGTTTATTTTGAAGGTGTTGGCAATTTATTAAAAGTGACAACCTCAGATCAGATAGCTATGAATAAATGAAACTATATCTTCTTACTTTTCTAGCTGCCAGATAAGGAAGGATATTCCTATGAAAATTGTACTGTACGTTTTTAATAATGAACTACCCCTTAACACTCTTCCAAAATACACAATGAAGAAAAGACTTGTTTCACCAGCAAGTTCCATTTTCGAAATTTACCGACCTAGTTTGTTATTTATAATAAATAAGGGCAATATACAAATCACAAGTGTTTGGAATAGTATTACTTAAAAATAAACTTTTATGAAATTCAAACAAAAATCTCCATTTGATGAAAATACCGAGAATCACGTTTCATTAGGAAAAAATATATATTTCAGTAACATTTTACTATATTAAAGACTATAATCAAATAGATCAAAGTCACATTTTATACAATGCTATAAAGTACTCGTGTTCGTTGTCAATTTTAAAAATTGCATTTTACTTTAGTCTAATTATTATTAATCAAATTAAATTTGAAAATGAATTCATCTGAAGTCAATGTGCTGGGTGAAAAGTTAATTGAAAACAAAATTCATATTTATACTATTTTTACAATAAACTAATTAAAAAGTTCGTCAAAAATATTGAGCATTACGTATTTTATGTATAATTAAAAGAGAATGAAGTGTAGTAAATCTAAATTAATTTTTTTTGTTTACTTTGTATCAAAACATTTTTATACTTTGTTTTTGTTCAGTTTTACTACTTGTCCGGTCTAGCAGCGTTTTTATTTTTTAATACCGCGTCTTACTACCTGTTCAGGTTATACGCTTATGTACTAATTATGCTAGTAAATTTGGGATGGAAAATGTCAAATTTAGAGGAAGTGTACCCGCCTTTGTGTGGAAGGAGAGTTAAAAAACCATTTTGGAAAAAGTACCCTCAGTACAGCCGACCGGGGTTCTACCTTCGATCTCCCCGTCATCGGCAGTCTAGTCTAACACGAGAGTAACGCCTTAGACCACGTGGCCACCGAAACAGGTTCAAACAGCAAAAAACTACGCTTATGCGGTAAGGATGAGGAAAATACAATGTATACTCCATCAGGTGGTCTCACTTTAGTGTAATACTAAATAGAGAGGTAAATCATTTAGGAAAACCACTTTAGTTCTCCCCGCTAGGATTCAAACCCCAACCTTTTCTCCAGCGGCAAGCCAGTAATATGAGTTTAACGTTTAGTCTGCGTACCCAATAATGCGGTATTTAAAAAAAATAATAAGGAATTGATTATTTTAAAACTAATATAAGCCAGAATCAAATAGCCGAAACTATTATTTATGCTTTTTAGTGAGGAAGTTTTCATCCGCATATCATATTCTGAAAATTAAGAAATGACACCTGGACACAGGAATCGAACCCGGAACATTTGGCTTAGTAAGCTAATGCTCTAGCCACTGAGCTATCCAGGAACTACCGAGTCAAAGTTGGCTGTGTTATCTGATAGCTCGTGATCGTAATAAAATCACACAATTGTAGCCGACGATTTCCGCACGTCCATCATAGACTCTGCCTTAAAATATGAGTGAAGAATGACCATTCCTGGATAGCTCAGTGGTTAGAGCATTAGCGTACTAAGCCAAAGATCCCGGGTTCGATTCCCGTGTCTAGGTGTCATTTTTCAATTTTCAGAAATTAAGGTATTATTAGTTTTAATATTTTTGATTATTTTATTTGCATCGAGGGAGGGGAAGAGATCGTCCCCATTGCCAGCCTCCTACCCCCCCTCCCCCTAGGTCCGCTACTGTCCTAACATTTCATGTGGTACTGAACTCAAAAAAGAGGGTCTCATAGATCTTTAGGTCTTTATCTGGGGCTTCAGCAGAAACGCCAGTTTTAGAAAAAAAAGTTTTAAATTACAAAACAAAATGAACAGAACAGGTCTTTAGAATGGATTACAAACATTTCCCCCGCCCCACCCTCCAAAAAATTATTGGATACAAACCCAACATGGGGAAAAAAAGAATTGACAGACCGCTAAAACGAATTATGAACAATATTGGCTTTGAGGCTGAATAGGCCACTGCGGTATACATTCGTGTAGGAAATTATGACATTATTATTATTATTATTTTAACTGCTCAAATATTTTGTATTTTCTGGTGTGTTAGTAACTGAGGAGTATGGACACAAATACCGGATGAGCGTGTTAAGGTGGTATTTACTAAACGGATTATCTCTTTCTCTCAACTGAAAATTCTCTAAATTTTAGTTGGTGCCACAAAATACTTTTTTATTTTTATTTTAGAGGTGTTCATTTCTTACATTTAGGTAAAGAGAAAGGCTTATAGAAAATAAAACAAAAGCACACTGTATTATTTTAATGGTGCACATATCTGAATTTATTCATCCTTTAGTTAAAAATCGCTAGATGTTGTTTGTTTTTGCACCACGTCTTACTACCCATTCGAGTTACACGCAAATGTACTAACTACAGTAATGTGTTAGGGAAAAAGAAAGTTGAATTTAGAGGAAATGTACTCGTATTTGCGTGCTGGCAAAGTAGGAAACCATTCAGAAAAAGCCACCCTCATCACACCCAACAGGGATTCGAACCTCCAACCCCCCCATCATCGTATGTCCAGTCTATTACGAGAGTGACGCCTTAGAACATTCGAACACCGAAGCGGCTTGGCTTTTTTTTTTAGCACCGCATCTTGATACCTGTTCGGGTTTTACACCTTTGTACTTGGTACACTAATGTGTTAGGAATTAGGAAGGTTTAATTTAGAGGAAATGCATCCGTATGTGCGTGAAATGAGAGTGGAAAACCATGTATGGAAAACCAATCCTATCTCCCCGTCTTCGGCAGTTTAGTCCGACACGAAAATAGCGCGTTAGACCATGCAGCCACCGAAAGGGGGAGTTGATGTTAACATATCTGTTTAGTGGATGCTCTAAAATGTTTATGTTTCGAAAGGTCTAAGGCTATTGTGGGCGTCTGAAGCCAAGCGATTTTACCTTGGGCTTCAAAATGTTGAATCTTCGCAAGATCCTAAAAGAAAGGTAGGCATTCCTCTCTATTGTCATAGTTGAAATACAAATATGTCTTATGAACTCAGAATAATTACTTGGCACCAAATTCGCAACCAAAACGAGGGCCTTCCTTAACTACTCATAAAAAATATAAAGTTCTGGCACATAAAATACATTAAAACAGGTATTACAGCTTTCCTTGAGTTAAAGAACTTTCTTTAATATATATTAATATTATGTTTAAAACATTTTTGGATTTATTTATTTAGTTCATATTAATGAGATTTTATATTTTCGAGTGTCTACCAAAGGCGGACATATTTTTTCGTTATGAANCCCCTCCCTCCTAATCACGACTCCTGTCCTCCACATCCACACACCCCTCCCTCCTAATCACGACTCCTGTCCTCCACATCCACACACCCCTCCCTCCTAATCACGACTCCTGTCCTCCACATCCACACACCCCTCCCTCCTAATCACGACTCCTGTCCTCCACATCCACACACCCCTCCCTCCTAATCACGACTCCTGTCCTCCACATCCACACACCCCTCCCTCCTAATCACGACTCCTGTCCTCCACATCCACACACCCCTCCCTCCTAATCACGACTCCTGTCCTCCACATCCACACACCCCTCCCTCCTAATCACGACTCCTGTCCTCCACATCCACACACCCCTCCCTCCTAATCACGACTCCTGTCCTCCACATCCACACACCCCTCCCTCCTAATCACGACTCCTGTCCTCCACATCCACACACCCCTCCCTCCTAATCACGACTCCTGTCCTCCACATCCACACACCCCTCCCTCCTAATCACGACTCCTGTCCTCCACATCCACACATATTTAGAATAAAAATATATCCTCAGCGTTGATGGAGTGGTTCAAGATGCTAGGATAATATTTCCCCTGGTCGTTTTTTTTTTAGCACCGGGTCTTACTACCTGTTCAGGTTATACGCCTATGTACTATTCACACTAATGGTTTAGGGGATTAGGAAGACTTAATTTAGAGGAAGTCCGCCCACATTTGCGTGGAGGGAGAGTGGAAAACCATTGAGGAAAAACCACCCAACCGGGATCGAGCCCCGAGCTCCCCGTCTCCAGCAGTTTAATCCGACATGAGATTAGCACGTTAGACCTTGGTCAACCTTGAAAGGCAAGATGGAGTTTTAATTTCAGTAGCTTGCAGTGGAGGTGGTTGTTTTTCATCCTCTTATCAAGTTAATGTTGCTACATTTTCATCTAGATCTAGGCTGCATCTGGTTACTATGCACCCGACCCACTCGTGCCCTTTACTACACTTTAATGTAACATACTTCTGACAAACTCAATTTTAACTTCAACTTTAATGTAACATACTTCTGACAAACTCTAGTGTAAGTATAAGGTGAATATTACTTTTCAAAGATTTAAGTACAGTTGGAACTACAGCCCAATTTTCATTTTGAAAAATACAAACATTTGTTTTCACAATCAATATTGATAACATTTTACCATTTCATTAGTGTGATTTTGATAGGCATTGATAATATAATACCAAGAGTGATAGATGCAGATCATATGGCTTTACGTATGAATACGTGAAAGTAAATCATCATCATCATTATCATCAGATCCTCAATCTTGTGATTGGTTTGCTATAGCTCTCCACTTTTGTCTATCCTTGGCCAAATTTGTTACATCTTTAAGATAACTAGCTTTGTAAAACTATCATGTATCAGTATATGGGCTGCACTTTATAGTGGTAATTGTGTAATTCAATACAAGTTTACAGATATCCTCCATAAATATTGACATAGGTGTCCTAATTTAATATCAGATGTACAGAAAAAATGTAGAAAGTAGAATGGGTGATATATTTTAAATTAGACAAATCTTTGCCAAAACCTAGTCCTATTTTTAAAAGGTACGTCATGAAAAATCATATACTAAGAATATTTAAAAATTAGAATGAGAGTATAACATGACACCTAACATGGCTACCAAATGATATGTAAAAAATGTATTTATGTTTAAAGTACGTATCCAATTACATAAGATTTTCTATTTATCTAATTTATTTACTTAAATACAATGGGTTCGCTCTTTAATCCCTTCAATCGTGCCATCAAAAATATTATAATTCGAAAGTGTAGCGCGAACAGCTATTGCTCAAACCTTCACTGCACGGGAACTTCTATAATTAATGCAATTTGACCCGCTTCAACGGCTGAATGATCTAAGCAGTCTATTTCTGTTGTACTGGCCTAACGCTGACTGAAAACTTGAGGTTCGAATCCCGGTCGGGTATACTGAGGGAGTTTTTTCCCTAACTTGTTTCTTACTTTCCTTCCAGGAAATGCGGATAGATTACCTCTAAAAGACTTCCTTCCTCATCAGTACCCCATTAGAGTAATTATCGTACTTCAACAGGTAGTATCTGATTTGTTTTAAATCAATGCGTCTTACTACCTGTCCATGTTATAAACATATTTGATAATTACTCTCATGCGGTAGGGATAAGGAAGGAAGTATTCTAAAGGTAATCTACTTGAATTTGCGTGGAAGGAGAATAGGAAACAATTTAGGAATAACCACCCTCAGTAGACCCGTTCGGGATTCGAACCCTAATTTTCCCATCACCAGCAAACAGTAGTATTAATGGTACGAGTTGGTTAAGCTAATTTTAGTCCCATAGATTCTCACTCGAATTTCCTGCTATTTTTATTTTACGAAGAACTGACCCCAAAGGAAGTCCGCCTCCATAGTTCATTTGTCTCATTTCCTGAATAGTGGTTTCTGTATCCTGTAAAAGGGTATCACGGAGGACCTCAATGCAAAAACAGTATATGGAAGTCCATGAACAATCTATGAACTTCCTCACTGGTGGATGCGGCTTAACTTGCTAAGTTAACTTGGTATACAAACATTGTTCTACTCGTCGTCCTCTTGGAATAGTGGTCAGAATTCCTGGCTACTAATCTAGAGGTCCCGGGCTCGATAACCAGCGGTACTATAGCAAGGTTACCACTATTTGCTTACTACCAAATTCCCTGTTTTTTTCCCCCAGGTTTTGCCAGAAGGAATGACCATTTTTACAGGCAGCTTAGATTGAAGACTACATTAATCAAATTTCATTTGTCATCAAAATGACAAGTGTGAAGTCATGTAACTCATGTTTAAAACATGATGACTTAAGATTAATGGCTAAATACATCTTCAGTCACTTCACAACCCTTGTTTAAGAGGCAATAAGACATGTTTGAATAAGCGCGCTTAATTCATCACTTCACTTTTTCGTCCATCCAAAAACGTACTATTTTAAGATTTCAGATAAATACCCAAATTAACAAATATTCCAGTATTTTTACTAGATTTTTCAAAATGCCCTGTATTTTACCGGTTTTTTTTCCAGACACCATTTCCTGTATTTTTCCAGCTCTGCTCGATTTCCAGGTGTTTGGAAACTCTGCATAAGTATTTTTACTGAAGGGGAATTGTTCCTATAGTTGCCATGGCTTGGTTAATTGGGCTTTAGTTAGATCTAAGACTTCTACTAGCACTACAATATAATCATTATCATCAGGACCCGGATTTTGATGACAGGTCATCTTTTTATTGGTACATCATATACAATGCTCATATGTACAGAAACTCTGCCCATGATCCTTTGTTGGTAGAAATTTATATTTTATAGGGCACTTTTTGGTCATTTGGTCATTTGGAATTTTAGGTAATATATTTTTGGTTTTTGTCATTACTAGGAATTTATATGAATTTTTGAGCCATTTTAAGGCATTCGTATTAAGTATATTTTTTAATACAAACAATATTTTATAAATGAATAAATATTTCAACACACAGTTGTCGTAGTGAGACGATAATGTAGAAACAATGGACTTTGTATCCTCTTTGCTTGTCTGTTTGTAAAATACACATTCCTGGTGAAACTGCAACTAGGCTGGAGAGGGTTGCGCTGGAAGGGGGTGGCTATTACTTCTGAAGCAGATATTTGTAAATCATTGTTATATTTAGCAGAATGAAAGAATTGGGTTGTTAGATACTTCATTACATGGATAATTTTTAGTTTACATTTGTAAAGCACGTGCTTGATCTACTCGAGTGCGTTTATCAAGACACTTTGTTCATATTTTAAGGTCATTTTTAGAAAATTTGAAGAAACTTTTTAGGAATTTTAGGTAATTTTATAGGTAATTTTTTTATTATTTTTAGGTTATCAAAATCCGGGTCCTGATTATTATCACATCGCGGTGAAGTAACCGCATTTACATGGTGGCCCAAACTCAGAAGAAGGTTACATAACCACCATTGCATGTAGAAGACCAGGAAAATCTATCTAACAAACCCTAATGGTCATGACAACCAATTTCAAATAAACATATTACTTGTTATTACAGTTCTGGTCGGATTAGAAGTTCAGATTGTATTTTATGGTTTTAACTGCCAATTTTTATTCAATGTCGTCATCTTGCCTAGATTGTCTGAGAAGAGGGTGTAGTAGGAGTAGGGGATTATTTCCCACTTTCCACCCCCTATGCAATTACAGGTAAGCCTATTTTAATTCAGACCTTCCTCAACTCTACTCCATTGGTGTAAATATTACAACAGCCCTCACGAGCTTTGCAATTAACTTCTCTCTATCTCTCTCTCCCTTGACTTACTTTGGAAGGTAAAAAATTAACCGTATCTTTAATGAGACTGCGTTAAGATGGGTGGAGGGGAGGAAGGGTGGGGAGAATGAGTAAACACGAGTTTTTTTTTAGCACCGCGTCTTACTATACGTTCGGGCTATACGCTTATATAGTAATTGCGCTAATGGATTTCGTGATTAGGAAGGTTATATTTAAAAGAAGTGTACCCGAATTTGCATGGAAGGAGAGTAGAAAAACTTTTTTTAAACTTCCTCAGAACACTCGACTTAGATTCTAATCTCAATCTCCCCGTCACCGGCAGTCTAGTATAACACGAGAGTAGCGCTAGACCACGCGGACACCGAAGTGGGTTAGCCGTAGTTAAGGTATAAATTTTTACAGTAGCAAAAAAAATTTTCGATAAAGTAAGTGAAATATCGATACAGTAGATAGGCCCACCTTTGGGTTTTTTTCTGTACAATCTCAACTGTTCCTAAATATCTGTCTAAGGTATCGTAGACTTTGACCATTTATCCTAATTTAAAAAGTCCTGTTAAAATGCTGCTATGCTTATTACAAATATTCGTGAACTGTTGAGATTATTAAATTTAGAAAACGTACCCAGTTAAGCAATATTTTAGTTAGGTTAGGTTAGGTTAGGTTATTAATTTACTTTCGAGTGCTGGTCAAAGCTAGAATTGGGGATCATATCTTCTACCTGGCTGTGAAGATGGATAAAACTAAAACGTACCCAATTAAGCAATATTTTATCTATTTTTGCCAAAACATGTTTGTATTAAAAATTGCAAAATTATTGAAGCTAACTTACGTTCCCTTTCAACTCACCTTAGGAATTACAACTCTTGCGCATATAATATCTATAATATTTTCAAGTTCTAAACCTGCATCAACGAGACTAATTTAATAAAACACTAAAGTAAACATAGACCATTTCCCAATCTTGTAGCGAAATATATCTCCTCATTAACATAATTCTCAAAAGCCTACCCTTGAAATGTTGTAAAGGAAATATTAACATTTTCGTACAACTTGACAAATCCCTCAAACCTGAAAGTAATCAGATTAGTACTCAACATAAATTCTTTGGTGAGAATAACAGCTAACGAAGTAAATTTCTTTTCACTTTGGGGACGTAGAATTAGGAATCTTCCTTTGTAGAAATTGTTTTTAATTTCCGGAGGAGGAGGAGGAGGCACAAGAAATACACTAACGCGACCATCATCTGGAAATGGATAATTTGAGACGTCTGGATTATATTTGAGGAAGGTTTCATGAATTTAGGAGGGGAAACAAAAGCAAGGAAAGGGAAATAAGAAAAGGTAGTGGGAATAAAGGATGAAATAATTCGTTGTTGGGTTGTAAACGTACAAATATCCTAATGAGGTGACGTAACAGAAGTGGAAAATAAACCAGTGTTTTTTTTTTTAATTTGAGCTTTTGAATTCCCAGAGATATTATCTGAAAATGCTTTTATTTATTTAAAAACAAATCTTCTTCAGAGGGATTTAAACTTATTGTTGATATTTAGTGTAATAATTAATTAGTTAAAGCAATAATTAATCTGCGTTACCTAATTAGGTGATTTAGGTCTAGCGAGCAATTCGTACCAACATTAGAATGTATTATGGCAAAAGAAAGAATTATATTATCACGGAGTTACTTTAATTTTTAAGACATTTATTTTAGAATACATTGTAAAATGACACAGGAACACGGGAATCGAACCCGGGATCTTTGGCTTAGTGTGCTAATGAGCTCTAACACTGAGCTATACAGATATTTTGTCCCATGTTCATGGGTCCTTCTTCAATCATATTTTTAGACCTAAAGGTTAGATTAGGCTTAGTTAGGTTATTGATTTACTTTCGAGTGCTGGTCAGGCTAGAATTGGGGATCATCTCTTCTACCTGACTCTGGAGATGGATAAAACTAAAAATGTAAACATTTTCTAAGATATTTCTGACTTTTATCAACTGATATTGTAAACATTAGGATTTACTGGTAAATTCCAAGAATTACCGGTCTTCGGACTTTAACAGTGACACACACACACACACACACACACACACACACACACACACACACACACACATATATATATATAAAAGGGATGTGTCTCTTTCGATCCAGCCCACCTAGAACTTTAAATATCCTAATGTGGCCCTCCGCTCAATTGGTGGGGACCTCCGGTCTACAGGGTAGTACAAATAATAGTACACCTAATAGACTAATAGTACATAGTTAGTCCTAGCACCTTTGTTTTTTAAATAATCGGATGCCAGAACGAATAAGTATACAAATAGTAAATATATTTATCAGCCTCACCGGAAATCAAAGCCGGGTGTTCCTAAAACTTTATCGACCCCACACTAACCACTCAACCACATTGATGGGCTTCTGATATCTCATCGGCACGCCAAGAATATTTTTTATATATGAGGGAGATATGCCACTTTTTGACGGAAGCGCACTACTTCATCGGGGCCAATGAGACAAACGATACTTAACTTGATTACTCGCAACTCGTTATCGAGATGGGGGGAAGGGGAAGAATGATCTGAGGGGGAAGGGGGGGAGATTTCCCCAGTCATTACAGTTACAAATATTCCCACACCAAACCTCCCCTAGTAACACTTAAAAACAATGGCCCAGGTGATTTTTTTTTTTAGTTTGGGATACAACCTCCCCCTACCCTCCCATTTCTATCGGCCCCCTCCCTCCATCATCACTACTTATAGCATCATCCCCCCTCGCTTTAATCACACATTAGTCCAATCCCTAATAATGACCGAGTGTTGAGAGTTGATCAGGGTAATTTACCTAACGGTGTATTGTTCATTAACAACCCCCATCCGTGGACCGATTTACCTTTTGGGAAAAGCGAGCACACAAACGTGCAATTTTCCATGACAAAAACCTAGAGAACGTCGACACTATAGAATTTGCCCTGTTTTTTTTCTAAACTTTTTTTGTAGGCCATGGCGTCATGTAATATTTTTATTATAAGCTTCATTTTAATGTTGAACAGGTTAGAAACGTGTTTTGAGCCGCCCTGATTAAAAATAACTTGTTTTATTTGGTATATACGGTAGTTGTATATTTAGGGCATGAACCTATAGTTAATTTTTTTTTAAATAATATTTTAGTTGACAAAAAATAAAAGCAGTATTTCAAATTTTACAAAATAATAATCTAGCCATAGAACGGTATTGAATATTAAGAGTTAAAAATACACATAAAGTAGTTTCACTGTCAGGGTTAAATATATACATAGTGTTTTTATATCTAATATTTTTTTAGGCAAATTATATTAAAATATAAACTATTTAAAATATCATAAAACAATTTTAGTCAATGTAAGTACATTATTAAAAAGTCCAAGCTATACAGTCTGTCTCAAAAGATAATGCGCAGTATTCCTATAATAGAGGTAGGAAATGTCTCTCTTATGTTTGATTACTTTTGCTAAATTTATTGAGGGTACGTATTTGGACTATAAGTCAAGACTATAATAAGCTAATTTGTTTAGTTCCAAAACGCATTGGTTCTGCCCATCCTCCAAACACTCAGGTTAAATCTAGGGTTAATTTTTTCACATAAGCCGACTAACTTCAATCTTTAGGTTTAAATAATAACACTTAAATACATATTCTAAAGTTGTTTACACAATTAGATTGTGAAAGGTTACTCAACAATGTTTGTTCAGAGCTAGAAACAGTTTTAAAATTGAAAAGGGTAAACCAAATTAAAAAAATAAAATCGAAAGGGGTAGTCACAGTCTTAAGACGGGGATTTGGTGAACGAGAGAAAAGTTGATAAACTCAGTTTTGAAATAAAAACTGCAAAAATGCCAACCTTTTCTCACGTCCCCTACACGCCCATGTTAGGACGGAAGACGCAAAAGTCTGTTTCAGTGGGATTTTAACTACCTGCTTTAAAGTTTTTTAATAAGAGCTAATTTTACAAAATATTATTTATATAATACAGTTATTAGTTAATTAATTTAAACTTACCATACAATTTCTATTTCTTTCGAGATGACGAGGTATTTGAAAGAAAACTTCTCTTAGATTCCTCTATAATTCTTCAAGTTCTCCTAAAACAAAAGCGAAATGGAAAAAATTAGCACACAATAAAATCATATCATACGTTTCAAACAAACATTTATCTAGTTAGTTTTCGAATGAATTGGACAATGTTTCGAAGAGAGTTTGCAGTGAGGTTTTTGTTAGTGGACTTTAATAAATGGCCCAATTTACCGTAATATAAAAAAGGGCATATATTTTATATTGATAGCATGACATAATATATTCCAATTTTAATATGCTAATTTATTAAATAAATATTTTCACAATATGTAATATGAATAATGGAAATTAGTAAAACATAGCACAAAAGTAATAAAAAAAAGTGCACCATCAAGTTTACAAATTCAAAAAGAATCGATACGTTAGATTATATTATTACTTATATAAAACTAATATTAATATAAATTAAATTTAGCTCACAAGGTGTAGATTTTAAACTGCAAGATTAAAACAAATAAAATAGAACCATGTTGTTTTGAATTATTGATTTTTTTAAATATTTTTTACCATTTAAGACATGTATTTTTTTTATTGAAATCCTTACAAAGAAAAACTAGTTCAAATAGCAAACATTCTATAAGATGATATGTTAGAAAACTCGAAGCAAAACATACATTATTCGTAATTAACGAGAGTTATCTCATTGAACAAACTTCAATAAAGAGTGCCAGATGACTTGCTTTGGTGGTCACATGGTCTAAGACGCTACTCTCTCGATAGACTAGACTGCTGATGGCGGGGAGATTGTAATCTAGGAGAATCGTAAGAATTAAACTAATTAAATTTTAAATGAGAATATATTGATTAAATCTTAAATAATACAGGCTCATTAATAAATTATCTTGTAGAGGTTAACAATAATATTCACCCGTAGTGAAACCGAACTAGCAAAGTGTGCATTACCGTACCTTTAGGATATATAAACTTCTAACCTTTAAAAAAATTATGAACGTATCTTATTTTTACTTTAATTGATGCAATCTTCTTGTAAATAGGTGACCTGGTGGTTTAGGGGTAAGGTGTCAAACTTCTGTGCTGGGGGTTCGGGGTTCAATCCTCGGTCCCGGCACAGATTTATCTGATTGCCAAACCTTTCCTTCAGCTCTGACAAGATGTGTATTTATCACAACTTGTGAATGTGTGGAATGCCAGGCCTCCACCGTGGTTCGGATTCTACGTTAAACTGTAGGTCCTCCATTTCATCTCACAATCACCCTACCACTACACATTAGCGTAAGTGCGTATAGCCCGAACGGGTAGTAAGACGCGGTGCTAATAATAATAATAATTCTTGTAAATCTCAACAATTTTAGTCTTTGTGCTTCTTTTTTCATACACATTATTTTGTACTAAAAATGAAAAAATGTAGTAGTAATATAAATCAAGAATGGATAGGGTGGCGGAGGGGGAAGGGATTTTTGTGGAAAACCCCAAATCGGGAATATTTTCCTAGCGTGTCCGTAACGATACTGACTCGTCTACAACCAAACACACCCGCTTGTCGGACGCGCAATATCAAGCATACTCGTATTTAGGCTTCTCTTTATACAAAATAGACTGTCTACAATGAAAAGTCGTGAGACGTAATTTCAACCAATAGGAATTAATACAAGTTAACCCACTCAATAAAAAAAATATTCTGCCAATTTATAAAGTCATAAGATGGCACTGCGTTGAAATAATGATCGATAGTACATTCAAACAAATAAACAGATATATAATAGAATATGTAAAGCAAAACTATCTAAGATATCGTCGAATTATATTTTAAAAACTAAAGTACCACACAAAAGAAAGTATAAAAAAGGCAAAGAGAAGAAATACACAACTATGGACTAGGACTAGTAATTAAAGTAATTTTATAGATTTCAAAAATACACACATTTATATATAGATAAACTAGCGGACCCAACAGACGTTGTCCTGCCCGAACGTTGGTTTTTCGTTTGGGTGGCATTTGTAGGTTTTAACGGTCAATTATTAATATTATATTCATTATTATAAATATTGGGGAGGGTGGTGGTGGGGGGTGGTGAAATTTTGAGGTTACATGTTCTGATATGCAAAAAATCTAAAAAATTAAATAAAAAAATCCTCCCCAAAAAATAATATAAAAATCCTAGAACCCGATTGCAGCGCCACCTACCGGGTCCAATTGTGAATCGAAACCATCCACGGACCCAATCAAACACACACAAAGAAATGTCATCAAAATCGGTCCAGCGGTTTAGGAGGAGTTCAGTGACATACACACGTACAGAAGAATGATATATATTAAGATAAACATTTTAAACTATTAAATAAGTGTTTTTAGTAATTAGGCTATTTGAACCTGAAAATGCTCTTTAACTATTAAAAAAAAATTTACAAAATAACTTCACCCTCTATTTAATTTCTTAAGGCCACCAGCCCCCTCATCACAGCTGAGATGAGAATCTTGAGATTATTTTCCCTCTAAAATGTTTATCGACACCTGCCTTAGACAGAGCATCCAACCTGTAAAATATTTAACAAAATGCTTTTAGAATGTGTAAGGTTGGCACTATCTTTATCTCCCTCCTTAATTATCCACTGAGACTAGGCAACGTCTCTTCCTTTGCATCGCATATCCATGTTAATTCTTGTCACGTCGTTGGTAGTTGGCGTAGTGTGTCCACGTCGTTAGCAAAATGTCTGCTGTTAATGTGGCTGGTATTAGGTGAGAACTAAGGACGTGATATGTCTCAAGAGAGACCTTCTCCTACGATAGAATTACTTCTCTATTCAGACATGAGCTCTACGAATCTACACACAAAACACACACACACACATACAGGCACGCGCACACACACACAGATATGCACTTACAAAAAACACGATTATGTGTTAGTTCGAAAAATTGTATGCATTTCGGGTCTATTATTAATGTTCTCGGTTCAAAATTACCGTTATTTACATAATCTAAAATTTATCTAACGATTGTGTTCAACATGTGTAAATGGGAAGCGTTTTTTTATCATACTTTTTTTTTTCGAGAAAAAAATAATAACACTTTTCAAAGGACCTATTTTAGAAAATAGTGTAACAAACCATAATAAACTATATAATTCAGTGTGTAAAACTGTGACTGACTTTATTTTACTAATATTTATTAATAAAATTAAAAAGCAAACACATACTTTATCTAATATAGTATCATTTCACTATATATAATAAAAATAATGGACCCTTACACACATTTCCAAATATATTATATTTTATCAAAGCACTAGGCAAACAAAGGAAAATTTATATTCCAAACAATACATTTTACTCCGTAATAATATAATATGTTCTATCACTTGAAATACAAACAATACAAAACTGTAGGTTTTTATTTTCGTATGAAACAAATTAATATATTTGTTCTTAGTTAAATATTATCTTACTGAACACATAAAAATGCAAGATTAACACATCCTACAGTTATAATACTAATATTATAAAAATAACCTAACTGCTAAAAAGGTTACTAGATCTACTTTCACGTATTCCTACGTCAAGTCATGTGAGCTAGGCCTTCAGCATTTACGTTTGATTTATTTTATCAATATTTATAAAAACGTCTAAAAAATATGGTAAAATGTTGCCAATATTGTCCTCAAAAAATGTGTATTATATGTAAAAGTCTTTTCCTATGATCATACACTTGATACTTAACCAATTACTTCCTATGGCTGAGTGGCAAGGGAGACCAAGGACTTCTCTACGGGACACTGGTAATGCTTGGAAAACGTTTAGGTCAATACTGTAATTTGTTTATTACATTTTTGGTCTTAGTATTGATTTTTTATTGAAATTTCCAAATTTGTAAGTTTTGTGTTGTTGTTAAGTTTGTGTTTATATTGACATTTATTACAAGATTTTTTTTTTCTTCACAAACGCCAGAATTTTACTGTATGGATAGAAGAATACAGGCCTAAAGCTTTTTATTCTTTTAAACACCGTCCAGTATCAAACCCAGGTTCATGAACCTATAAGCCAATCTCCCACTTGGAGGTACTAACATTGGTGGTCACGTGGCTTAAGATGGCGCTTATGTAGTTTTTTATAGCAAAACTTTTTTAACCAAAATAAATAAAATATTTCTTCAGTAGAAACATAATTTAATTTTCTTCACATGGTGATATCAACAGTTGTTGAATATCTTTCAAGGATTTCCAGTAATTTATTGACAACGTTTTCTCTTCATTTAAAAAGTTTATTATCTATTGCCGCATATCTAAATACAGATATTCAACAAATGTTGATATCACTATGTGTTGAAAATTAAATTCTATATCAATTCTGGAGCAGTATTTTTTTTATTTTGGTCACAAAAATTTCGATATTAAGACTGAAAAAACACTGCTTTCTCCATGTCAATGCCACATTAAGGTGCGGCCGAAGGGAGCGAAAGTATTTTTACAGTTTTTATAGAATTGAAATTTTTTGGCCAAAATAAATCAAAAATTTCTCCAGTAGCAACAAAGAGTTTAGTTTTTTGCACATGCTGATATCAACAGATCTTGAATATCTGTCAAGGGTGTCCTGGAATTTTGTTAAAACTTTTTAAATGAGAAAAAAAAGTTTTTGACAAAATTCCAGGACATCCTTGACATATATTCAAGATCTGTTGATACCAGCATGTGCATAAAACTAAACTCGTTGCTACTGGAGAAATATGTGATTTATCTTGGCAAAAAAAGTAATGCGATAAAAACTGTATCATTACTCGCTCTCCCTTCTGCCGGGTGAGTTGGAGATCAGTGTTCGAATCCCAGCTGGGAGCAATGAAGGACTGTTTTTCCTAAATGGTTTCACAATTTGCACCCACGCTAATGTGGGTACACTTTCTTTAAATTAAACCTAACTCATCCCCACTCCATTATTGAAAAAATATTCGGGCTGTTCGGAAGTATATTAAAGATGCATCGCATAGATAAACAACAACAAAATTTACAGATCTACGAGGAGCTCTGATGATAAGTGCATGCTGTTTTTTCTTCTTGCCAACGTGTTATTTGTGAAACAGATCACGGCTCTTGTATTGTATCCCTTTCAGAAAAACAAGACTATTTTATCTGTCACAAAAAAAAAGAAGCAACAAATCTTCCTTCGGGATAGAAACGAAAGCCACATCCACGGAACGATGTCGAGAAATCCCTTTCCCATCCTCCTCGGGAGCCGATTGCGGCTTTGTCACGTGACGTCATCAAGAAGAGTAATGGCCGTGACCATCTCCAGGCGACAAATCCGTACTCTCCCCTTCCACCTTGAAGTCCTTCCTTCATATCCCAACAACTGCCCTTTCCTTCTTGGTAAAGTAACCGACGCTTTTACGTGACCCGAATTTGGGAGATTTTTTTTATACCAAAGGGAAAATGTCATAAATGTAAGATCTGCTCTTAATTTTAAAATTTTACTTTTTTATGGGAGGAAAAAAGGTGAAAGGCTCGTATACATACCCATCTTGGTATCCGCATATTTACACTAATGAGGTAGGAATTAAAATAATAGAATTTAGAGGAAATCTACCCACATTTGCGTGAATGGAGAGTGGGAAAATATTCAGGATAAAACACCCAATTAAACCTGGCTGGGATTTGAGCCCAACTTCCCGGTCACCAAAAAACAGAATATGGTTGGACCTTGGCTACGAGCAACCACTATTTAACGATACCAACCATTTTACTTCTTAAAATACAAGAAGCTACAATTACAATATGTCTTGCATGGTAGTGGCTCACTCTAATCTCTTTCTGTGATCATAAATCCTCACATTACTTAAACTCCAATGGGAAAATTAGCAATTATCGATTTACTTCAAGAGGCAGCCATTGCCTCTTTGTCCAATGGCAGCAATTTAAAGTCTGAGCTGTGTTCTTCTTTTCATTGTAAAAGCCATATTGTATTTGTTCTTTTTTATATTTTTATATCAACCTTTCCTGTACCTTCTTCCAAATATGTATATCATATATATAAATGATTCCTAGGTATGATTACAAATTATCAGAACCCATCAATAATTGTAGTTTAAGTCGCTAATAACTCTTGAACCCCGTATAAACTCTGCATTAATATAGCCTTCAAGTCCGTATGATTCTTAATTTTGTGCAAACACTCCTTTTCCTTAATCACGTGACGTCGTGTCAACCAATGGGAAATTATATTAATTGTTCAATCAAACTTATTAAAATAGAGCAATTCTAAAAAATTAGATAAACATAATCAATTTTTTCACCATTTTAATCTGTTTGGACCATTGATTCTCAACTTTTCTCTGTTTTTTTGGTAGGTCATAAAATCCCCCCCCCTCCCCCCCATTTTTGGGATAGTTAAAAAATATAGTCGTCTTTTTATTTTATAAAAAAATCCTTCCTAGAAGTGCTTCACAGCCAACAGGTTGGGAGCTACTGGTTTAGAACCTAGTGTTTTAATTAAAATAACAATAGTTTTATTCTATTGAAGTTTACTTGTAAATGTTATTAAAGGTTGATAAATGAAAATACGAAGCGTTTAAAAAATTAATAACGCTTTCTTTACCATCATTGATATTTCAGTTTATATTCACATATCATATTCATTTATTTTTCTACTTGTGATTAGTTCTCTGTAGCCATCCGACTAATAACAGTTCTTAAGATGTTAGTGTGGGGGACGGGCGAAAAATTCAATGTTTTTGCAGTTCTATATCGTTGTTGTTATTGTTATTAGCACCGCGTCTTATTACCTGTTCGGATTATACGCACTTACGCTAATGTGTGATGGTAGGGTGATTGTGAGATGAAATGGAGGACCTATAGTTTAACGTGGGATCCGAACCACGGTGGAGGCCTGGCATTCCACACATTCACAAGTTGTAATTAATACACGCCTTGTCAGAGATGAAGAAAGGGTTTGACAATCAGATAAATCTGTGCCGGGATCGAGGATTGAACTCCGGACCCCTAGCACAGAAGTCTTGACACCTTACCCCTAGACTACCAGGTCACCAGTTCTATATCAAAACATTTATTTGTTCAAAATAAATAAAATAACACTCCAGTAGAATCATATAGCTTAATTCTCTTCACATCATGGTGACATTAACATTTTGTTGAATATATATCATGAGCATAGTGGCGTTAAATGATGATATTATTAAACGAAGATAAAAAGTTGTCATTTAATTTCAGGGCAACCTTGACAGATATTCAAGAACTGTTGAATTCATCGTGTGAAGAAAATTAAACCATGTTTCTACAAGATATTTTTTTAAAATCTATTCCAGGACAAAAATATGTTTTGCTATAAAAACTGAAAAATACTATCCTTAACTCTCGTTCCCTAAGTACCTAAAGTTGATACAACTTCTACGGAGTGCTGCGGATTACGAATATTAGGTATTCGGAATTTATGGACAGAGCAAAATATAGATATTGTTAAGAATATTTTTTATACATGAGTAAGTGTAGAGCCCTATATTCAGCTACAATATTTTCAAAGTAATTGTGACTGTGCGTGCTTAGGGTGCTTCAAAACAAGGTGCTTGTGAATATATTTGGTCCAAAATGGGGTTAGGCTACTGGGGAATGGAAGAGGTTACATAAAGATAAATTACATACCCTATACTCATCACAAGACAT
This sequence comes from Timema bartmani, assembly GCA_902151455.1. NCBI lineage: Eukaryota > Metazoa > Arthropoda > Insecta > Phasmatodea > Timematidae > Timema > Timema bartmani. Next base: position 168,287 of record CABFWB010000131.1, on the reverse strand, counting down.
TGTTCGAATAATCAAGTCTCGTAGATTACGATTAGCAAGACATTCAACGCGAATATAAGATTATAAAACACTGTTTAAGGTATTGACCGGCAAACCCAATGGGACGAGACCATTGGGAAGACCTAGACGCAGATGGGAAGATAAAGTTTGAATGGACCTGAAAGAGAGAGTTATATGCAGTCCACCTCATTACACACTAACTCAAGATAGGGATATTTGTTGTTCTTTAGTAGGTACTGCAATTAAGTATCGAGTGCCTAATGCCATAAATTAACTAAGTATGCTTGGAAAGAATATTAATATCAAAAAGACAAAAAGTAAAACTGATTTGGTGGTATTTCAACTAGCCCTAGTCGCTACAAGTTCATTTATGAGTGGTATCAAATACAATAGAAGTGGATATTAATGTAGTAACAGGGCTGCCACTACTTTTTTACAACCAGATTCCCTGAGTTTTCCAGGTTTTACAGAAGGAATCCCCAGGAAGCTTATATTGAAGAAGAGAGTAATAACAATTAATATTTCATCAAACGAACTAGTGTGGATTCATCTAACTTATGACCCGCCTCGGTGGCGTAGTTGGCTAACGCGCTAGTCGTGTTGAGCTCGACCGCCGAGGACGGGGAGATCGAGGTTCAGATCTTGGTCGGGTGAACTGAGGGTGGTTTTTCCTAAATGGTTTTCCACTCTCCCAAATGCGGGTTCACTTCCTTTAAATTCAACCCTCCCAATTCTTAATCCATTAGAGTAATTAGTACTTAAGCGTATAACCCGAACGGGTAGTAAGACGTGGTGCTAAATATTATTATTATTATTATTATGACCTGGTGGTCTAGGGGTAAGGTGTCAGACTTCCGTGCTGGGGGTCCGGGGTTCAATCCTCGGTCCCGGCACGGATTTATCTGATTACCAAACCCTTCCTTCACCTCTGACAAGATTTGTATTAATCACAACTTGTGAATGTGAGGAATGCCAGGCCTCCACGGTGGTTCGGATTCCACGTTAAACTGTAGGTCCTCCATTTAATCTCACAATCACCCTACCATTACACATTAGCGTAAGTGCGTATAACCCGATCGGGTAGTAAGACGCGGTGTTAATAATAATAATATTATTATCTAACTTATGTTTAAAACAAGATGATTTAAGATCGATGGGGGAACACATATTTTGTCACTTCGCAACCCTTGTTTAAGGGGTAGTAAATTATGTTTGAGCCAGCATAATTAATTCTTCTTTTCACCTATCCTAAGACACACTATTTTAAGCTTTCAGTTAAATGTCCCAAATTAACAAAATATTCCAGTATTTTTACTAGATTTTACGAAATTACCTGTGTTTTTCCCGGATCTACCGGTTTTTAGGTGTTTGGCAGCCCTGAGTGCATGTGGTTGGACGTTGGCTGTGGGTGTCGAAACCAATCCATTATCATTTAAATAAATTAAAATAATATTACCCGTGCCAAAAACATGCATGTATACATACCCTAAAACAGGGGGGTCACGGTACTCAGTCGTAAGGTACCGGCCTGACGTACGGTGGCCGGGACGCGATCTGGGCCCACGCACGTTTCATATAAACGAGCACTAGGCTGTATTTGCCATCTTCCGGTACTGGAAGATCTCTAAAAATCCTATCGGGGCTCCTCCACGGGGTGGTCCCTGGGCAATGTGAGTGGACTTTGGAGTCCGACATAGCTAAGACCCCGATAAGGTCATCTGTATGTGAGGGTCGAGGCTCCTGGACATGCACTAAGCGGTTGGTAGAGCGTGCCCGTGAGGCAGGGATAGCTGGTCAGGACACCTCCACGTGGTCCCCGCTGGGCAACTCCGGACGGCTGCTCTCAGGAGATGGTGAGGAAGTAAAGATGGTGTTTGAGGGGCCACGAAGGTTGGCGTTATTCAAGTATAAGATGGTGAGGAGAGAGCTGTTCGGAGGCTGAGCTGCTGACTTCCTCGTGATTGGGCAGTCACTAGGGGGAGCCAATTCCTCTCTCCATCCGGTCCCAGTGGAGGGGGGGTTCTCTCAAGTAACCCAAGGCGGACCAGCATGGAAGGGCTGGTACCAGTTTTTCGAGTGCCTGTGTACCTGGAATGGCACCAGGTTCTGTTCCCGACGGAAAAGTGGTTGCACTGCGAAAGGCTGCAAAAGCCTACATGCGGTGAAGTTGGAAAGCCCTTCGGGGGATCTCCTCGGAGATTTAGTGAGATGTCAATACCCTAAAAAACGGGTTCCCAAACTTACTAGACCAAAGGAGCTTTTTCATTTAAATAAATACGGGCTGGAGCTCTCATAACATTTCTTTACACTAATAATATGAACATTCAATGAAAATTAAATTTTACTAGCATAAAACAAACGGAAAACATCATTTGGGTCTTTGGCAAGTGTTCTTTATTCGTACATGAAAAAAATTGGTAATTCTAATTACTGATGCTATTTTATATTGTGAAAAACAAATAAAGTAAATTGTAAAATTGCCTCACGAAGTTTTGAGAACTATTACAGATTGAAAAACGCTGCACTAAGACATAGTTTTCAGGCTCTTAGAATAAAATAGCCAAGTTTAAAGCTACCATTTATAAGACCAGATCATTATTTTGAAATATTAAGTCAGTATGGCACGTTAATTAAAATTGGAAGTGACTGCAAAGTTTACAATTGGAAAAGTTTAGTATTAAGTGATATTGTTAAACCTTCCTGATGGTTGGTATTTCCACCTCAATGCCCGCAAACGTTTTCATATTTAAACGTTCTAAAACTAATAATATTCTTGTCCGTGGGGAAGTGAGTTTCAAGTCTAATATAGGAGCCGGAAAAAGTTCGCTGAAACGGGTACAAAGTTGCAATCTATAAAACTAACAAAAGATTTTGTTTTACTTTTTAAAAAAAAGAAGCTATTTGATGTTGAAAAACTTGTCAGGAGATACTTAGGTTTTAACTGGAGTTGAACTGAAAATATGATGTGTTATAATTATTATTATTAGCACCGCGTCTTACTACCCGTTCGGGTTATACGCACTTACGCTAATGTGCAATGGTAGGGTGATTATGAGATGAAATGGAGGACCTACAGTTTAACGTGGAATCCGAACCACGGTGGAGGCCCGGCATTCCTCACATTCACAAGTTGTGATTAATACACGTCTTGTCAGAGGTGAAGTAAGGGTTTGGCAATCAGATAAATCTGTGCCGGGACCAAGGATTGAACCCCGGACCCTCAGCACAGAAGTCCGACACCTTACCCCTAGACCACCAGGTCACCCGACGTGTTATAAAAAGGTAATAAATACAGTCATAAGGAGGATCAATTTAAAGATGAATTATGTTGATTTGTGCCAAAAAGTCATTAATTTGCTTCCTCGAAAGGGCTGCCTGAGTAATGCTTGATTAACATAGCTTGGCAATTTTACTATACAGGCTGTCCCAAAGGTTAGTATGCAATCAAGTACCACGCACATTTTAGCAGTTCTTCCTACAACAGATGTTGAAAATGTGTCTGAAGACCTGTCTGGACACACCTATTCTTATCATATTATATGAAGGGGCGTGTCCATACACGTCTTCAAACCCACGGAGGACATTTCCAACAGTTATTTTAGGAAGAACTGTAACGAGATACATGATTCTTTACAGCACGGTAACTTTTGGGACACCCTGTATATATATAAAAGTAACCAACAATTCAAATTATATTTTATTAATAGAAATATTATTTCTTTAATGATGAGTAGTATTAAGATCTTCTAAAATAATATTTCTTTAATGATGAGTAGTATTAAGATCTTCTAAAATAATATTTCTTATAAATAATTTAATTTTTAAACCAGTCTTATCTAGGGTTATAGTGTAAACTGCTCTATACAGGTCTAAATTGGTCGTATAATTTGTATTTTTTCAAACGTTTTAAGTTACTACGAATTTAATTATTTATTTGAAGTATTTAACGTGCACTTTCTGAACCAACTGATTATATCAGCACTCAACTTATAAACTAGATTACATGTAGAACAGACACAACATCCAGTCCCCTGCCGTTAATTCATCACTAAAGGGGAAACCCTCATTTCACCAATGGTACATTTTTCGGGCAGGCCAAGAATTGAACCCGAACCATTATCTCATTAGACAGACACGCTACCAACTGAGCTAAGGTGTCGGATCTAAGTTATGGATCTCTTATATTAAAATATAATACTTCTATAAACTATTTATGAGAATTTAATGCTGAGATAATATATTTTATAATCATAATCATACTTTTTAATTTATAGAAAAAACTAGTTAATATAATTAAGGCGAGTTTTGATTCTTATAAGACCAATATTTTCCTTTAATTTTATTTTGGATGATTGTACAAAATACATGTTTTATCTTTGAAACTTCGGTTTGTTTTTAAATCCTTCCATTGAAGTTATTTTAAGTCAAGTTAAAGCTAACTTTTCTATTTAGTTTGATTCTAGCAATAATTATTCATATGGTTGCCATGGTCTGTTTAATTAGGCTTAAGATAGGTTTAAGCCTTTTATTGGAACAATATATCATCACATCATCTCATCGGAACGAAGTAACCGCATCTACATGTTGGCCCAACCTCACAAAAAACCGTTACGTATCCACCGCTGCCAGTAGAAAAACAGGTATTCCTAGCAGACAAACCCTGGCGGAATACGAAAAAAAGAAATAAAAAAAACACATCTACAGCTGTCCTATCCCTCATTCTTTTTAAATCATTCTATTTTATGTTCGATAATTTAATCTAATTTTGAGAAAGGTATACAAAAAATACTATTCTTACCTGCAGACTGAATTTCGTTCACAAAATTTCAGGACTTTATGTAATAGAATTAATGACAAAAATCTAATTTTATGGCTTCCATAACTGTTAGACGCCGTGTATTAAAACTAATGGAGTGTAAAAGGGTTTAATAAGAGCTAGTGCAGCATATTCTCCTGGAGAGAGGATGTAAAACCATTCGCATGTTAAAAGAACTCCCAACCTTCTACATTATCCCCAAATCTCCCTCTCTTTTTCTGCGCGGTGAATTTAACTTCTTCGTTTGCCCGCCTCCAAGTCGCTGTCGACTTTCTTGGCTTACTCAAAGATTTATATAGAGCCTTTCAGGGAGGGGGAAAAAAAAACTAACATTGGGGTTGAATTGGAGGAGGGGGGGCAAGGTTAGAGAAGCTACGTATACAGTCAAATGAGTCCAAGAAGGATCTCTTTTAAGTATTCATAAAAGAGTAAAAGTGGTTCTACTCGAGTTTCTAGTTTTATTACATCGGATATTTAAGAGGGGACTTTCCGACTAATGGAAAAGCCACGCAGGCTTATTTTTTTTACAAAAGTATTTATTGATAGCGAATAAATATCAAATATACTGTTTTAATATTTTTCAATAGAGACACGCGATTTACTTTGCTTTAGTTTTAAATTTGGTGGGAAGCTATTAATTTATCAGCGTCTTATTAACCATTCGGGTTTTCAACCGGCCGGGTTTCGTGCCTCGATACCAGCAAACAGGACTAAATTAGCTCGATATTTAAACCACGTGCCAACCGGCGCAGGTAGAAATCTATTAAATTATGTATGGTTGACATCTCGCTTGCTTTCAAGGAATTTAAAACTCAGAATACACAAAACAATAATTTTAATGGTTGTTCTGTATGATTGCGATCTCCTACCATACATGAAAATAAATCTATGTTGCCCGAAAACAAGGTGCCTAGGAATATGTTTGGTCCAAAAATGGATGAGAATACTATGGAGTAGAGTAATTTACATATCCTGTACTCATCACAAGACATTGTTAGGATAATCAAGTTTCGTAGATTACGGTGGACATGACATGCAGCGTGATTAGGAGATTCTAGAACCTTGTTCAGGGTACTAACTGGCAAACCCAATGGAAAGACCTAGACGCAGATGGGAAGATAATATTAGAATGGACCTGAAAGAGATAGCATGTAATGAGGTGGACTGGATAGAACTAGCTCAAGATAGGAATAGAGTGTAATGAAATGGACTGGATAGAACTAGCTCAAGATAGAGATAGGGTGTAATGAGATGGACTGGATAGAACTAGCTTAAGATAGGGATAGGGTGTAACGAGGTGGACTGAATAGAGCTAGCTCAAGATAGGGATAGAGTGTAATGAGGTGGACTGGATAGAGCTAGCTCAAGATAGGGATAGGGTGTAATGAGATGGACTGGATAGAACTAGCTCAAGATAGGGATAGGGTGTAACGAGGTGGACTGGATATAATTAGCTCAAGATAGGGATAGGGTGTAGTGAGGTGGACTGGATATAACTATCTCAAGATAGGTATAGAGTGTAATGAGGTGGACTGGGTATAACTAGCTCAAGATAGGTATATAGTGTAACGAGGTGGACTGGATATGATTAGCTCAAGATAGGGATAGGTGGCATACTTTTGTAAGTGCGACAATGAACTTTCAAGTTCCTAATGCCATAGAGTAATACTTTCTCTATAATTTACATAAAATAGTATTAGTGTTAGGTATTATATTTGGATATGTTAGGCCTATGAGAGAAGATTTTTAGTTAGCTTTCAGATTTAATAAAATATTTAAGTTTTTCCTTTTTTTTTTTCTACAAGCTCTTGTTTATTTGGATTTATCTTCATAAAGCTATCACCATACCTGACTCAAATTGTTGCTAGGAGAATCAATACCAAAAGGCACTAAACAGAAAAACAGGAAAAAATTGTTAATAGATTAAGACGAAAATCCTGACTCACTCACTATCGTATCTCCCGAGAACCTATGCCTTGAATTTCGAAATTTGGCAGGAAGTTTCCTTTCAGTTCATACTAATTTGATAAGAAGGGTTTTTGTGACGTTTGTAATATTGTTATGTCAAAAAAATTGGATTGAAAATTTGGAAATCTTAAATTTGGCAGGAATGTGGAAGGATTGCCTCATATAATCAAAAACATCAAAAAATAGAAAAACAATTTTTTTATATGAAAGGGAAAGTTAAAATTTGGCAAACAAGTGGAGAGACATCTTCAGATAACCAAATAAATCTTGAAATATGAAATTTATAATAGAGAGCTAGATAAAAGGGGGCTAAGAAACTTTTAGGTGTGACAAAAAAATTAAATTTGGCAAACAAGCAGAACTACTCCTTTTTACTTAAAAAGATAAATCTTAAAATTGTAAATTTCTACGTGGGAGTTGGTGGAGAGACGGAAGGGACTCAAAAAATTTCAAGACTAATATAAACAATCACTTCTCTGTGTGATAGAGAACGGACATTCGGCAAGCAGGTTTAGGGACTACTAAAATTAAACATATAATTATATACATTTTATATTTTAAAATGCAACTTTGCAAGCTATGAGTTTACCCGGAGCTTGGTGACTTGTATTAGACCAGTGGTTCCCAACCTGGGGGCGATCGCCTCCCAAGTGGGCGATTTGGGTTATCAGGGGGGCAATAAATAAGTGGGGGGCGATTTGGGGGCGATGAGTATTCAAAGGGGGAAAAATTAAAATAGTACTGTACAGTAGAAGTTACTGTCAACTTAATTTTTTCCAGATTCCAATTTTAAAATGAAAACATGTACTCCTGTTTTTTAAATGTACGTCAATGATCTTAGTTAATTATTTCACTTCTTTGTTCTTAAAAAAATCGGTAAAAAATGTACATTTTAATATTTTTTTCTATTTTATTTAAGAGTGACCGGATAAAACTGCTTTGGTTGTTTTTATATAAGGTGGTAAAATTGTTTAAAATAATAAAACTGCTTTATTATTTACACTTCAAATTAAAATTAGGCATACAATTAAAATGAAAAGGGGGCGATAGGTGTTAGTCAACTTCCAGAAAGGGGAGATGGGCCACATAAGGTTGGGAACCACTGTATTAGACGTACAACGATAGGTTAAAACCCGCCTTGGTAGCTTAGTTGGCTAACGCGCTAGTCGTGTTGAGCTCGACCGCTGAGGACGGGGAGATCGAGGTTCGAATCTCGGTCGGGTGAACTGGGGGTGGTTTTTCCTAAATTGTTTTCCACTCTCCCTCCACGCAAATTCGGGTTCACTTCCACTGAATTCAACCCTCCCAATTCCTAATCCATTAGCGTAAATTAGTACTTAAGCGTATAACCCAGACGGGTAGTAAGACGCGGTGCTCTCTCTCTCTCATATATATATAAGAGAGAGAGAGAGAGCTAGCTTAAGTTAGTGTGTAAGCCGAGTGCCAATAGAAACTGTTTAGAAAGTACAATATAACTATGGCAATAAAAAATTAAATATTTGTTGGTATGTATGGGGACTAATATATGAGGTCGGGGTTTGAGCCACGAATAACAGACCTTTTTTTTTTACACATTATAATTTAAAATTTTCTTTGTGTTTTAAATATTACTAGCCACCCTTTTAAATAAACTAATGGGGCAGGCATGAAGAAGATATAAGTTTAGATGAAATGTACCTACATTTGAATAGCGGACGATTGGGAAACAATTTATGGGGGGGGAGGACCTTAGTTCACCCGTAAAACCTCGAGCTCTGCGTTACCAACAAATCAGACTAAATCTTGACGTTTAGTCCGCGTGCTCACCGATGCAGTGAAAGTAATTTATTCTCTCTGAAGGTGGTTGGTGGGAGCATTTATATTATTTCTTTAAAAGATTGTAATTAATAAATCATACTTTTCAAAGAAGGACAAAAATAAAGTTTTGTTCGTGATTATGCAACCGAAGTTCTCAAAACTTGTTTGCTTGCAAAGCTTGGAACCATGCCAGGAAATATTCCCCTTCCAAAACTTTTCAGAAGTTTAATGATCTGTTTTATTAAGAGGGCAAAGACACTAGAGAATAAACCTACTTTTTTTTTTTTTTTACAATTTAACCCTTAGGACACTTAAAGAAAGAAGAAACAAGTTTCGTACAAGGTATTCTTATAAAAGTCTCACTAAAATAATTGTGGAGGGCTTGTAATTAATTTTCTCTTCGGCTGTTTAAAAGTTTTCTTGAAATTGTATTCACGCTTCTTCATAAATAAAATCAATGTTTTGCATAAACTGTAACAATTGGTTAAATAATATTTCACATATTTCGATTGAATAATTTAATGATTGCTTCATTTCTTTTACACAATTGTATGGCAGATGTTAAGATCAATAACATACACACGTACACATACACAAATATACACACAAATATACACACATATATATATATACACACACACACACAAACATACACACAAAGTCCAATTTTTATAGAAAAATAAGTAGAATTCACAAACATTGATTGGAAGTTACCAAAATTTGACATTATAGAATTATGTTCTATTAGAATGATTCATTATATCTATATTTTATCCAAAGAGATATAAAAAACTTTTAATAGTACTTCCTTATGAATTACTTAATAATTTGTCTTTACATCGTTAGTTAAACGGACTCATAATGTAATACAATTGAAATATTTGCATTTTCGCCATTGTGGCAACATGAGCTACAATAGTGCAAAAAGAGCTATAAATTATATGTATTATATTTCCGCGTTTATTTTATTAGAACCGATCACTATAAACTTTAAAACAAATTACTATTTTGTAAACCTTTAAAAAAAATTCAAACAAAACCTATTTATTTTTTATACTACAGCGAATTAACACTATTGGCGTGATTGGCTGAAAACTAGCTCTCTGCCGGGTCGCCATTTTAAAGGGTACCTGTGAAAAGGCTTCACTTTGTTTCTTTAATTTAAACTAAAGAGACATATTTAAATCATCAAAAAAGTTATCAAACCGTAATTTTCTTAACAAAGAATTAATTCATTTTTAAAAAATACTAGCGTCATTTTATTTAAGTTAAAAGAATAAAAATAAATACAACGTGTTAGCCAACGTGATTAAAAGTTTGTTTTGCGTATAAACCGAACGGGTAGTAAGACGCGGTGCTAATAATAATAAAAGCTTGTTTGTTTTTGTGTCTATTATTACAAAGATCAAACCGAAACTAAGTACATAATAAAAAGTGATTTTTTTTTGAAACTGGCAATTTGGTTGATTAAAAATCTACTTTGAAATGTATGATCTGTGAAATAGGTAATTGCAATGTGTATTTGGCAGTGGCTACGTTATGTGAATCTTTTTTGAACTTCTGTACTCATGTGTACGATTAATTATAAAGTGTTTGTGGCAGTGAGATTTAATATATTTGATTTTCATTCTTATGTTAAAATATTTTATAAATTTCTTTTTCCACGTGTATCAATAAAATAAGTAGGCCTAACCTATTTGAACCATAAGATTGTTGGGTTAACCAATTGGCTAAGGCCTAGAAATTTGTTTAAACATAGTCTAGTTTTCTACTAGGAAATATTTAAATGATGAAATGTAGACGGGATGTTCTGTATACATAATAAAGGTAGTTTTAGTGTTGTTTGTATTTTGTTAGATTAATCTACAATATTATGAAAATTAACATAGTTGAGATTATGTACTGAAACAAAGTTTAAGTTCTGAACAAATATTAAATATACATATATAAAAATGGAAGGGAGTGAAGGGGCACAGAAGAGAGGAAAATTTAAACTTGAGCGACTAAAGAAAATAAATTTTCAATAATATTTTATATAAATATTTCATTCAAATAACCATGAATCATAACCATCTAAAGATATAATTTAAAGCACTATCACATTAATATTGATGTTATCTAATACGCTTTAGTGTTATAAATGGTTATTAGTGATTTTCCATCTGTATAACCCGCATCTGTTGTCCCACATCCTAGATCATAACTCTTGCAATATACTGACCCACCAGTGATAGGGAGATAGAGGTTCTAATCTCGGTCGGGTATACTTAGGGTGGTTATTTCAAAATGTATTTACTCTTTCTCTAAGCAAATGCGGATACATTTCCTCTAAATATAACCTTCTTAATCCCTAAACCCATTAGCATCATTAGTACATAGGCATATCATCCAAACGGGTAGTAAGACGCGGTGAAAAAAAATATTGTTTTCCACTCGTGTTCCACGAAAATTCGGGTGGATTTCATATAAATTCTACCTGACTCATCCTTAAATCTGTGGATATCCCAGACGGGTAGTAAGACATGATGCACAAAAATAAAATCATATACAAACTCTGAAACTATCACTTTCAACAAATTATATCAGTGCCGGTAAAATAACTATAATAATATTAGTTAAATTCATATAATTTATAGTAAGGAGAAGTAATAAATTAATATTATAAGGAACGTACTTGGTAGAACGACAATTGATTTATTGATTGATACAATTATTAAGTCAATTAACAATACAAGTTAGGAATATGAGGGATGGTTTAATAAAAGGGAGATTGTTAAAACAGAAAAAGAGTTAGATGTTAAGTCAATTAACAACATGAATTGATGGAAGTGATGAAGAGTTAATTATTCAAAGAGAAAAAATTGTTAAATCAGGAATTTAATCACTTATAAATACATAAATCTTCCTAAGAATCACCTAGAAATTGTTCAAGAGCAATTTGAATTTTTTTTAGAATAGGTTAAACTGATAGTTGAACAAGATTCTATAAAGCAATAAAACAACAACGGGGACAGCACCTCAACCCCAATACGAGGACCTGAGGATGGCGTAACTAACGCCGAAACATGTCGTCACATCAACCAGCCTAGAGGCGGTACAAGTGTCTAAGGAGTGGAATCAAAATAACAGTTAAGGAACGTCGCTTTAATACAACCATTAAAGTAACATTATAAGCAAAAAAAAAATCGTCTACACTTCTTATTAACATCCAATCTCTTATATTTAAACAACTTATATATTATCCAACATATTATAACTATAGTGATTGATTTGGACGACACATCTACTACTACAACAATTTTGTAATTAATTATATCTTTTGTTAACACAAGTTTTTAACCTCTTGACCCTGATAACAAGTTCTAAATAATACCATAATCACTTATTTTAACTTTGTGGACTATGTTATTAGATAAATTTTAATTTCAATTTTAATCTGTTTCATATGTGATTCAACTGTAATATGATTCATATGTGATTATCTCATCTGCAATTCTCATATATGAATGTGTCACAAACTAAGTACCTGCCAAATTACCAACTTACTATCGATCAACATTTTTGTATCTTATTAATTGTTTGCATTTTGTAATAGCCCTTGTTATCCATTTATTAGATTCTATTAAATTGATAATTCATGTAATTAATCAAATTGCCAACTTATCATCAATCACCTTTTATTAATCTTATCAATTGTTTGTAACTGCATAATTACCCTTGTTGACTGTTTCCTAGATTCTATTAAATTGATCATTCATGTAATTATCACTTGTAATAACGACTCCAGTTCAGTCATTAACTATTTACAATTTCTGTTTTCAGAAAAATATTTCAAAAATATTTCTGTTTTCAGAAAAAAAATTCAAAATTTTTTTCTAATATTTTTATTGCTTTATAGAATTTTGTTCAACTACAGTTTTACCTATTTAAAAAATAATTAAAATTGCTCTAGAACAATTTCTAGGTGATTCTTAGGAAGATAGCTATGTATTTATAAGTGATTAAATTCCTGACTTAACAATTTTTTCTCTTTTAATAATGGATTCTTCATCACTTCCATCTATTCATATTGTTAATTGACTTAGCATCTAACCCTTTTTCTGATTTAACATTCTCCCTTTTATTAAACCATCCCTCATATTCATAGCTTGTATTGTTAATTGATTTAAGAAGTGTATCAATCAATCAACCAATTGTCGTTCTACCAAATACGTTCCTTCTAATATTAATTATAATAATGTTTTACATGTTCGACATTTTGTCTTCAGGAACCATCTAACTCCCCGGATAGCACTTGAGTAAGGTAGGTAATAAGGCTCGAACCAAATTTCGCATCGTGATGCAATTTTATGTGTTCTACTTTTTTTTACATATTGAAACCAGGAAAAAATGTTTTACCATATTAAAAAAGAAAGAAATACTAAAAATTGATAAATAAATATTTTAAATGTAAAAAAAAAATTCTTGGCACCGCGTCTTACTAACTGTTCAGGTTATACGCCTATGTACTAATTACATTAATGTATTATGGAATGGGAAGGCTTAGTATAGAGGAAATGCACCCAAATCCGAGTGGAGGGAGAGTGGAAAACCATTTAGGAAAAACCACCCTCAGTGCACCCGACTGGGATCGAACACCAATCTCACCGTCTTCAGCAATCTAGTCCAACACGATATTTGCGCGTTAGACCACGCGGCCACCAAAGTGGATTAAAAAAATTAAACTGATCTGAATTTCACAGTTATTAGATAAACAACACACTTCAATACGTTTTCTGGTTGGACGGTAATATTTTATCTATCTGTCCAATTTTCAAACGAAGACAGCTGTAAATGTTCCTAGATTCGCCCTTATGAATTCATACATCAAATCATGTGATCTACAGCTGTCACTTTTGATGGTTATTATCTATATCATTAAAATGAAAAGTTTGTCTGTCATGGGAGTTGAGTGATATCTACAGCAGGCATAGGTCTGAAATTTAAAACGTGCAACTTGAAGCCGGAATTTTAAAATTTTGGTTGGAATTTTTCTATAAATTAAAAACAGAAAAATTAAGATATATTAACGACGCGAGACATATTTAATACTACATTTCATACAGTTGTGTGATGCGGGTTATGGTAGCCCCTTTGTACGAACATGTGCACCTGGAAGCCGGTATCTTTACCTTTTAACTTAAACTAAAAAAAAAATGTTGGATTTATTATTTATCGTTTTTGCCCCTTTCGCACTTTTAAACACTTTTTTTAACCTTTATACCCTTACACATTTCTCCCGGGCTAATCCGGGTACTTCAATGCTAGTATACCTATGAAATATTATTAGTACTATAGTAAATTTTATCAATTTTAGCCACCAAAAATCTGTATTTTTAAAAGATCCGTCCTATAAAAATTTAAATGCACCTAAGAGTCGTGTGGCTGCCGATGTGGGGCATCATCCATCACCCATCCATCTATCTTTGGGATCTTCGTTTTCTACGCGCATGCGTACGTAATAAAGTCCCCAAAATTTGCGTCTTACTAACTTAATATTCGCCTATAAGAGTGTCCAGACGAGATATTAGATTCAAAAAGGAAAAACACTCACCGCCGTGCTTAGACCGCGCCAAAAAGTTATGTATTACCATCGCGCGAACAAATGACACGCAAGACGCTATAGAGCGTGAGGAAGATTTTGGCGAAAAAGGAAAAACCCAAAGGATCGCAGGAGGGTGAATGATGAATGAGTCCAAGAAGGTTTCCCAAAACAAAGACGATTATTTTCCTTCTGGAGAGTAAGCGAATATATACATAACATGACAAATGAATGAATGAATGAATGAATGCATGTACAACGCAGATAAAATAGTATTTCTAACAAAATAATTTGTCATCTTCACTAAACAAGTCCTCATATATATCACTTTTGTATAGTATATAATGTACTATATATACATACGTATTTATTCAAACAATCTCTATATACATACATTTAAAGTTTAAAATGTTTCAAATAGACTATATAGCTTCATACTCTCGTTTAGTTAAGATTAGATTTATATATATATATATATATATATAGAGAGAGAGAGAGAGAGAGAGAGAGAGAGAGAGAGAGAGAGAGAGAGAAAGAAACTTTTAAATGTTTGAAAATATTTCTTTAACAGTTTTGAACTGATAAACAAGATTATAATTATTTATACTAAAATCAATAATTTAAGGATAGTTTTCTGATGGTTGTTATTTTTTTAGTTGCGATTCAAAATATAATAAACCGTATGAGAAAGCATAAACGATTGATTTATACCATTTATTTCAGAGTGTATGTCATGAATATATTGGAATAATTTTGTTAATTTCGCATATAAATAGGATAGATACATTTATGTATACCATAATGTTTGTCTATATATATATATATATATATATATATATATATATATAATATATATATATATATAATAATATATTTGTATGCGTGTAAATATATATTTAATTTTGTATGAATGTATACACACTGGTTTTTTTTAATGATTTCTCGTTTAGTTAGAAAGGCAAATTCATTTGTTAGAAATAATTTAATCTGCGTTGTGCATGCATTCATTTGTCATGTTGTTGGCGAGAGGTTCAATGAAAGCATAGAACTATACTACTTTTACCTATTCACAAGTTTGAAATAGTTGAAGTAAGAGGATAAATTTTCAAGGGAATGGCCGTTTATCATGAAAAAAACATTACAGTAAAAATGTTTATGTTTGTAGTTACTCTTCAGAATCCTTAGAATAATGTTGTTACTCTTTATTGAGGGTATTAACCATGCATTTTTATGAACTAAGTGATTAAATGGTTATATGACTTACAAACTAATTCAGCTTTAGAACAGACAAAAACACCCATCAGGTAAACTCATCACTGTAAAAGAGGAAAACTCAAATTTCTCTCATGAAACATTTTTCGGTAGTTCTAGAAACCGAACCCAGAGCCGTTAGCTAAGTAGACACATGCTATAGATTTAGAATGATGCGAAGCAAAATAATTACTTTTAGGGAAATTTAGAAAAAACAGCAGACAAATATATCGTTTTCCAAATAATTAAAGATTTATAAGAAAAAAAAATCGAGGTAAGGAATGGGAAATTAGAGATCTAGTAACTTTTATAGCTGTAAAATAATATCTCGACTTTTAAAAATGAACTGTACTTTTGCATCCAAGCATAATTATTTTAAAGACTTAACATTCACATTTCTAATAGTTGCAGGAATATAATTAGCTACCTCATAAAAAAGTAGACTTTGTACTTATTTATTCAAAAATACGCTCATACAGTAAATTATGAAAATTTCTTAATATATTTGAAGCTAAATAAAATTATTTCTTACGTGAACAAAAATTTTAAGCAACTATTTGAACTGAAAAACTAAGTACTAATATTAGAAATAGTGCTTTTTCTATATAAAAAAAGAACCACCACAATTTCGTATAAGAGTAAGCTATATTAACCGAATTTCACAAAAGTACTTAAGTTTAACGAGATATAGTTGTAACCACGAAAAACGCGAAGTAAATAAAACCAACCATTTATGTGATGGGCGAGCATTAGACACGATCGTGCAGCTACAGCATGCCATCTATTCTTTTTTACTCTCTTACAGATACCAAGCATAAAGAATGTATTGTTATCCTAAAAAATATATATCCCTAGATTTGAAATCAAGTGTACACTATTTACGTGCCCCTAATTCTAAAATGTGTTATGTCATAATATCTGTGCACTTCTCTTGGGTAAACTATTTGGCTAGTTTCATTAAAATTTTTGTATTTAAGGAGTATTACACTCAATGTCTAATATTAATACAGGAGAAAACTTAAGGGTACTTTACCAAAGACAACACCCACAGCAAAATGTATTTCTTCAAAAACCACTTGAAAGATTTTTATTAAATTTATTTCATCTATAGAAGTTCAGCTTAACATTAATAATTCATTTCACATATCTAAAAAATAAAAATAAAATGGCTTCCAAATTATTTATTTAATCACCTACTATTCTTGTGCATAAAAATTAGTGATGATTTATTTATTAAATATTGCATATTTTAAATAATTTTAATATATATCGTTAAATTTAATTTTTCAATTGACTTTATAAAAGGAGATATTTGATTTTTAAAAAAGGTACAAATAAGAAACGCTATTATTTATTAAACACTTTTGATACTTAGTTTATAAAAAATTCCTTAATTTGAGACATAATGATACTTAAGCCTACTAATAATTCTTAAGTCAAACTTACACCTAAAAAATATGTCGCACACACCGGTGGAGACGAGGACAGAGGCGTCAGTCTACTCTTATCTAGTTTTATGGAGACGGGTTCGAAACACGGCTGAGTGTACTGAGGGCAATTTTTCCCAAATTAAATTCCACTCTCCCGGTACATAAATGCATATTCCTCTAAATTCCACCTTCCTGATCCCTGTATGTCTAGTAAGAAGCGGAACAAAAAAAAAACACGATGTATTTTATATACAATTTCAAATTTGGAAAACGCGCACTTTTCTAGTTCATAAAGGGCTAGACTACTTTTCTTAATATTTGATACATATAACTGTCTTAAGTCATAAAAATCTAGTGTAGAAATATTTTTTTAAATTGAGGTATTTAATGCGCACTTTCTAAGCCGATGGTTTGTATCAGCATACGACTTATAGACTAACTTAAATTTAGAAGACACAACTCCCAGCCCCCAGGCGTTAATTCATCACTGTGAAAGAGAAAACCCAATTTTTTTTTCAACAATACATTTCCAGGCCATGCTGGAGATTTAGCTTGGTACCCTTAACTCAGTAGGCAGACATGATACCGAATGAGCTGAAGGATCAAACTGTTTTGTTTTATTTAGCACCGCGTCTTACTACACGTTCGGGATATACGCTTTAAGTACTAATTACTCTAATGGGTTAGGAATGGGAAAAGTTGAATTCAGAGGAAGTGAACCCGCATTTTCGTGAAGGGAGAGTGGAAACTCATTTAGGAAAAAAAAACCAGTTCACCTGACCGAGAGTCGAACCTCGATCTCCCCGTACTCGGTAGTCTAGCTCAACACGAAACAAGCGCGTTAGATAAATACGCCTACAAGTCGGGTAGGACTGTTTATTAATACAAACACACTCAATCACTAACGATACTCTGCCTAAAGAAAAACACACACATATATATATATATATATATAAGGTGAGTTTTAACATATGTTACAAAAGCTAGGAAAATATTCCTTATGAAAAACTAGGAAGGAAATCTGTATAAAATTTTGCTCTGAGGTCACTATTAAGGGAGCAATGAGCCCTTGAAAATCAAATGCTTTCACCCCGCCACGCAGCCACCGAGGAAGGGCCAGTCCCATGGTCATCACGCTCGCCAGACCTGAAACCCGTGGATTTTTTCCTACATCAAAAGTGCCGTCCGTGTACAGTACACCCGTGGAACGCGAACCTGACCTTCAGCCCCGAGTTGTCGCAGCGTGGAACGGTGTCCCAAACACACCACGCGTGTTTCATAAGATCGCGACAGTCCAGGCTCCGGCGATGTCGGTGCTGTCTGGATGTTGGCAGTCGGCAATTTGAACATCTGCTATGATAAGACACGAATGTTTGCACGAGGGCTACCTACTGTACATTGAGTAATAAAAGTACACACTTCTCTTCAGTTAGTGTTCTCCTACTCATTCGTTACGTTGTTATAAATTTGTTGTTTAGTCTTAAGTGCATGATTTTCAAGGGCGCATTGCTCTCTTAGTAATGACTTCAGAGCAAAACTTAATAGATATTTTCTTCCTAGTTTTTCACAAGTAATATGCTCCTGGCTTTTGTAACATAAGTTAAAACTCACCCTGGTTAAGTTCGTGCAATATAATTTTCTCCGTCTTCTCTTTTTTCAAAGGTTGTTTCTCCTGAGTGAAAAATAATAAAGCTATTGAAAAAGATAACGAGAAACAGCGTAAGACGTTACAGAACATAAAAAGTTAGTGGTGTTGCTTTGTAAGGAATGCTAAGGGGCAGAACAGAACAGATTAGTTGTTATTGCCGTTTCCATGCGTCGCCAGTCAGACGAGTTCGTTCTTTTCCCTTAGTTTGCTGGTTCTTTGGATGGCCTATTCCAATTTAGGGAACAAAAGAGTCGCGACGAGCGGAAACGACGCGTGACTCGAAAGGGGCGTTAACGTGAACAGTGCGGGGATGCGTATGCCTTCCAGATGTTTTTTTTCTTTCTGTTCTTACTCTTTAAAGCCAGCACTGACTATAAACGAGTTGAAACCATCCCAACCCGAGGGAAACGCGGTGAGGGTAGGAAACTGGCTACGCAGCTATCGCCTGGGAAATGGGTGGAAAATTTCCATCGTGGGAAAATACGTTGTCAGTCAAGAATCTTGTTTTCGGTCTAAAGAGTCTACAGTCAGGTGTGTTAACCACTCGCCTTCACCTACCCTATTCTAGAATCTCTTATTGAAAGATCTCGCGTCTTATAGAAAGTTGTTGTGTTATAGAGTCCGATTCAAATAGGAATAATCTTTTTAGACACATACATACTAAAATAATTTTCATATATGCATACGTCAAGTCATGTGATCTGCAGCTGTCTCTTTACACAACTAATATAAATACCTATAAAGTAAACTAATATTACAGTAAAATGCATTAATTTTGTACTACAAAAAAATATGTTTGTATTTTCTAAAAAATATTCCACTGTATCTATATCAGACGTTATCCATCAGCAGTGGCCAAATAGTATATGACGTTAAACTCGCATTTTTGCATTGGGGTCTTCATTAACGAGTTAGGTTGGTGTTCAAAACCCAGGTGAGTAAATTGATGTGTGTTTTCCTTAAATGATTTCACGCAAATGTGGGCACATTTATCTAAGTTGTATCTTTCTCATACCTGCCCCATTACTATAAATTTGAGCATAAACACACTGGTGGACAAGCAGGATAGCATAAGACTCGTCTAGTCTGGTTTGAAGGAGACAGAGAGACTATGTTCGAATACCAGTCGAGCACATATAGGATTTTTTTTCCTCAATGATTTGGCACTCTTCCTCCGCACAAATCCGAGTAAGGTTCCTCTAGTTTCTACTTTCCTCTTCTTAAACTTATCTGTGGGAATAAATGCTAATAATTCTAACAGAAAATACAGGATGTAAAAAAACCCAGATAATCTATAAACTGGTCAAAATAAAATATTCTGCAGAATAAATAGTATAGTATTTTGAATAGTCGCGTCTTACTACCTTTCCAGGTTATACGCTAATAAGTTAGGGATGAGAAAGGCTGAATTTAGAAGACGTGTTACTGCATTTGCGTGGTGTGAGAGAGAGTGGTAAAACAATTTTTTTAAACATCCCCAGTACACCCAACCGGGATTTGAACCCAGATATATCCATCATCGACAGTCTATTCTAACAAAGAGTGAAGCCTTAGACCATGCGGCCACCAAATCAGGTCATACGTAGTTGAATAATTGGTTGAGGTAACGTACCTTAAAGCCATTCAGGGGCTGCAATCAATAAAAATACACTTTTTAATAAATAAAAATGTCACAATAAAGGGGTAAAATATATATTTATGTCATTGTAGGTAGACAGTGTACCTTTATAGACCTGTAATTTATAAAATGATGATTGCGGCTAGATCTTGATTTACGTGGGTAGTACCAGATGTGTTTGTGTGTGATTATTCATATTTGTTGACGTATGCTGTAGTTTCTAAGTTCTCTACGTAGTCTAACCATCACTACATAACGTATTTTTGTTTTGTCTCAGTTTTGTAAAACTCATTTTTCAAGTATAGTCAAAATAAGGAAGTTTAGTGTTTCAATAGACGACCGTAGCCTAAGAAAGAACTTTCAGTAATTTTCGTCACTAAGTGGTAATTGGAAGTTAAATAATTTTTGGTCGTTATACTACTATAAAGCCACATGGCTGACTCAATCACGGACATTCATGTTTACCCACTTCCAGATGAGCTAGAAACTTGAAATTTGGCAAACTTATAGCTTCTAGCCTGTAACTGACGGGAAAATTCCACAAAGTTAAAAAAAATTAATTTTTAACTCCCGAAAAAAAAATTAAAATGGTGGAGCAACTTTAAAGTCGATGCGGACCTTTCTTTGGAGGTCTCTTGTGGCTAAACGGTAAGACCTATCAAAAAACGGCTCTGGAATTACATTAGTTTACATTCACTTGTAAAGAAAACTCATTGGGTGTTTGGGGGCGGAGCCCCAACGAGCAAAGCGAGTATTCTTTATAATAATACAATCCACAACGTTTATATTTTAATCACTAAATGATGGACAAACTTTCTACAGTCATACTGTTTGTCGATAAAATAAAAGGGATATAAAATTCAGGCAATATATCATCTGAGAAGTAGGAGAGTTTATTGATTTTCTCTTTTGAAAGATTTCAGTTGTATGTTTTTACTCGAACCTAAAATACTTTCCCCTTTTAGCGCCTACCTGCCACCAAATTTTAAATCCAGGTAGGATTTTACCTGTTACTCGTGTAATGCAATGGGACAAGTGTTACACCCCTCTCTCCAATCCTTTCCCTTACGACCATCGATAACTAAAAGGTAGAGGGAGGGTGCAATCTACATAGAATATACAAAGGACATGAAATGCAAGATTTAAATAGTAATACCATAAATGGTTTATTCAAAGCAAAAAACAATTAGCAAAGAAGAATTCAATTAATTACATGGTCTCAATAATCGTACTGAGTTCAGTGGAAAATCATGTTAGAAATAAACAGTTATTAGTGTAGTTCCTTAGCCAGAACTTCTCTACTGTTAGACATATCAAACAATCAGATGGGCTAGTCTTTATGAGACAAACGACCCACAGTGTTCAAACGAATACAAGTAAACAAATAATAAATCAGTTAATAAATTTATAAGATTTATATAAGAGCCTTATGGGCCTTATTATACTGTTTCAAACGTGTCTGCACTGCATTACTTAAAGCAGACTTCAAACAAATTAAATAATAAATATATAAAGAATATTTATTAGACATTTTTAAAATACGCGAGAGTTTGGCTAACAGACTTTAGTCAAACTCCCGCGGGACTACCTGACCTAAACTTACAGTTTAGAAACTTCCATCTATTCGTGAAATTAAAGTTAACAAAATTACAATAAACAAAGTCTAGTGAAAACATTTAAACTACGATCAAATATAAAATTAATCACTAATTAATTTTATCAGTTAAACAATTTACGTCTCGAAGTTAAATTTTATAAGTGTTCATTATCACAAAAGAAATCAAAACATTTTATTTACAACATTATTTCAGAATGAAATAATGATAAACTTCTTCATCACAAAAATATATCAAAGTTATTATAAATTAAAGATCAAAACTAAACAGCTGTCTCGAGCGCCCAAGTGGCGACAGACATTATATATTTTACTATTTGGCGAAGAAAATAAATACGGCTTAAACAAAAGTTAAAGTTTTTTAAATTATAAAGTTCAAAGTATACGTTGCCATTGTTAAAGTTTGTAGTTTATCACGGATGATCCTGGCATAGTCCTGGTCCTAGGACTATGTTCCTCCGTCCAGTGTTGGTTGAGTAGTCAATTTAATAATGCGCTCACAGGACTTTATATAGGGGTTTTTCATCACACGGAAACAAGGTGGGGGGTGTAGAACATTTCCTTCTAGAAGGAATCTAACATGACGTGGACTGTTGATATTGATGTCCCATTTTTCATTTTGGAACAGCGATTCTTCAATCGGACGTCATTTCTGTAGTTGTGGAACTATCCACCAGGGTGCAGATAGGTAGAATTCTGTTGAACGTGGATAGTATTGCTTGGCGTGGCTTCAGTATCTATTTGATTTAGTCGTGGTTGACTTCGGTGAAGGAGTCTGTTACTACCCGGTGTAGCTCGTCGCTGTCTACACACGATAGATTTGGTGAGTACAGATTCCAATGTATTCCATAGTTCTATTGAATTGATTTTATTGATTTGAATAGTCTATAACGTTGTTTCAATTTACAGGAACTACAATAGTGAAGAGTACTTTTGTAGGGTTTAGAATATTATTGAATATTATTGAATATTATTTGGGGCGGGTAGTATGATTCTTCGGCGAGTTGAGTATTAAGTTTAGCATGGGGGCGAGTCCAAATGTAACTCAATGTTACACAAGATCAAACTCATACCTGCTTCGGTGGCTGTATGGTCTAACTTTAACTCTCACTCTCATGTTAGGCTAAGACTGCCTATGACAGGGAGATTGGGGTTTGAATCCCGGTTGGGTGTACTGAGGGTGGTTTCTACAAAATAGTTATCCACTCTCCCTGCACGTCAATTCGGGTACACTTCCTCTAAACTCAACCTTCTTCAACTCTAGCTCATTAGCGTAATTAGTACGTCATATGCGTATAACCTGAACCGGTGGTAAGACACAGTGCTAAAAAAAATTCTTAAATAATGTTTTGAAAGTTGGTACAACTTAATAAATATTAATTTACATCTTGAAGTAGAATTTTCTTATGTATTCTTTGGCATTTGTCTTAACATCGAAATGTTTGGGTTTAATCCTCTGAAATGAATTACTATAAATCTTTCTGAAATCTTGTAAATAAAGTCAGTGGAATCACATGTATATCCAAAATTGGAATTAAAAAAAATGATTTTATAAAATTAATTAAATTGATGCCACATAAAGGGCAAATAGAAGGATGAGAGCGTTGTGTGTATGGAAAAGAAAAAAGGGGAAATTATCAGAATAAGGTATCTAATCAATCAATGTGACTACTATTCGTGACCTGGAGGTCTAAGGGTAAGGTGTCGTACTTCTGTGCTGGGGGTCCGGGGTTCAATCCTCGGTCCCAGCACAGATTTATCTGATTGACAAACCCTTCCTTCACCCCTGACAAGACGTGTATTAATCACTACTTGTGAATGTGTGGAATACCAGGCATCCACCATGGTTCGGATCCCACGTTAAACTGTAGGTCCTCCATTTCATCTCACAATCACCCTACCATTACACATAAGCGTAAGTGCGTATAGCAACGGGTAGTAAGACGCGGTGCTAATAATAATAAGACTACTCATATCCGAGTAAAAGGAGGAAAGTAGCGTAAGCGTTGTGTGTATGGAGAAGCGCAAGGGGGGAATTATCAGAATGAGGTAGCGAAGAAGCATCAGGATGAATGAATCATAAAATCCCGTTGAAGGGAGGAAGCGCTCAGGACCCAGGGGTTGATGGAGGGGAATTTCAAGCTTGTGGGGTTTAAGACCCGACTTTCACATAGATGAGACTAGTGTAGTTAATTTTATTGTGATGTTTAATTTAGATGCACAAATTATTTAAATAAATATGATTAAAGAGTTTAAATGTATAGAAACACACTGACACTCTCACCTTTTAAGATTATGGATAGCAATTTGAGAAGAAAACTACCCTCAGCTCATCTGTCACAGGATCGATTCGTGATATCCCCCCCCCCCC